>OY979709.1:61844862-62086152 GCA_963855925.1 Inga laurina
GTTATTTGATATTTAGATTGTTTCACTACCTACGGGGAAATTTGAAATTGGAAAATTGAGGTTTAGGTGATCCTTCGTTTCAAAGGTAAGAATGTTAATGTGGAATCTTATTGATGTTGTTTTGCAGGTTGAAGGATTTGACAGTCGTGGAGTTGAAGTACTATCTCACAGCTCATAATCTTCCGGTTTCTGGGAAGAAGGAAGCATTAATTAGCAGGATATTAACACACTTGGGAAAGTGATCATTTAGGGCTAAGATATTCATGAACGATTTTGTAACCTCCCATGGCCGCTAGCAGTAGCCAGAATGCTGAGATACTTCTGGCTGGAATAGCTGATGGAGTTGGCCTCAAGTTTTTGAACATTGCATTTTAGTGATTGATCAACATTACAGTACAGTGGCCTGTGGGAACTGGGAAGAGCTTAGCATGTGATGTATGCAAGTATTTGAATCACTTACTTTTTTTGCGGAATCTGTTAAACTTGACTTTTTCCAATTTGTTCTGTGCAAAGATGGTGTATGGTAAAAAGTAGGGAATGAGATGCTGCGCTGTGTGTAATTGGTAGTTAGTAAATTATTAAAATTGTCTTTATCTTGCTCGAAGCTATTATCTGTGATTTTTGAATGCTTGTTTTCAACAATGGTTTGTTTTCTATTACATGACTTTAATTGCGCTTAATTTGAAAAATTGGTCATTTTTAAATATAAGGTACGTTTAAAATGATATAGTGGCAAGATATTTTTCATTTTTAAAAGAAAGATTCAACTAGTTTTTATGATATGAAAAATGCAATTATTAAGAAGAAAAAGAATGGGGCAATTCCCAAAATGTATATAAAATTAAAGTTTGTTCAACTTCGTCCCCAAGACGGGCCTGTTTCGGATTGAGATTGAAGAACAAAACTATGATGTAGTCCTGTATATGTTTTCCATATTTTGGGAGATATATTCACTGCTCGTTTTTGGTCTTTTGGAAGGAAAATTGAAATTATGTACAAATGAGTCGGTGTCAAGGACGATCTTAATACTCGTAACAATTTGACCCGCGACCCCACAACCGACATTTTGACCCAAAACTCCCAAATTTTAATACTATTTTCGGTCCTAATTATAAAATAAAGTTGACTTTTTTTGGAGAAATTAAGGAAGCTAAATGAGTTACTTAATTATATGATATGTTATATATCCTTAGATTATATATTAATTTATTGGTCAAATTAATTAGTTTGAAGAAAAAAATATAAATATAAATATTTTAAAGTAATATAATTAGCTTCCTTAATTTTCCTAAAAAAATCAACTTTATCTTATATTTAGAACTGGAGGGAGTACTATTCAAAGATATTGAACTAGCTCTTTTCGGCTTATCCCAGAGTACAAGTTATCCTGAATTTTTCAATCACAGATGATATAAAACGTCTTTTTTTTTTTTTTAGACTACATTTTCGCTTCAAGAATATTTTCAGAAGAGTTATGGTTATTTGGGTGTGATGCTTACGCTACATATACACATTTTCCCCCCACAATACACGCACACATGTATACTCATAAAACCCAATAAAATGAAATTGTGATACAAGGAATATCTAAACTAGCTGATGTCAAGGAAAACACAATCATTAATTATATTCTTATTCATAGAATCTCCCAAAAAATTATTTTTTACAAAATAAATTTAATCTTTTTGTCTCAAAATTCATTTTTTTATATCTTTGAATATACCAAATTAAAACAAAAAAATTTACAAACTAATCTACAACCTAAAATCATTAAAATGTTTAAAGTCAAATGATAAAAAGATATTAGCAAACAGAGAAAATATTTATTTTAGGAAACATAAAAAATCTATTTTTGTGTAGTCTTTTATTTTAAAAGTAAAAGATGAAAGGGTAATTGAAAAAAAAAAAAACAATAGCACAATTTTCTATAAAATTTAACTTCTTAAAAAATGTCTGAAACATCGACTCATAATTTAGATGTATTGGATATGTATTAAAAATTAAAAAAATTAATAAAATAATATTTCAATATATCTTAAATCCATATAAAAAATAGGGTTAATATAACTTTTGGTTCCTGAAGTTTGATTCGATTTTGGTTTTAATCCCTTAAGTTTGAAATCGATGGTATTGGTCCCTAAAGTTTGACCCGATTTTGGTTTCAGTCCCTCAAATTTGAAATTGGTGGTTTTGGTTCCTAAAGTTTGACCCTATTTTGGTTTTGGTCCCTCAAGTTTGAAAAAGACTTGGTTTTTTCTGGTCTGGTTTGGGTTTCATAACCAGGTAACCAAATCCTTTTTTAAACTTAAGGGATCAAAACTAAAATTGGGCCAAACTTCAGAAACCTAAACCACCGATTTCAAACTTAAGAGACTAAAACCAAAATTGGTTTACACTTCAGGGACTAAAAATTATATTAACCCTAAAAAATATTAGCATGTATGGGCATATAATACTATACGTCAAGCATTTTAAAAAAATTATGTGACAATGGGCGATGTGAAAACCCTTTTAGTTTTACTTTCTAAATCTCGCGAAGAAAACTCTTATCAGATAAAAAAAAATGATGTGATATTACTTTTCTTTTTTCTTTTTATACATATTGCTTCTCTTTAATTAGGTAAAAAAAAGGTCATTTGAGAAATATTAAATTATCGTTAAAATAGTATAGTATTAATTGTATATCAAATAGATTGCTTATTGGTTCTTAAATTTTATAGTGATGTTTTTGTTTTTTTATGTCCTTATTATTATTATTTTGCCAATATAATGATATGAAGATTATGTGTGTATATATACTGTATTATACATGTATATTTACCACCGTGGGAATCTTAACTATACCAATCACCTTCACGCGCTCAAAGGTGCGAATCAGCGATTGCAACGACCCTTGGGGAGCCAACAGTAGAAGTCTTACGCTACTTGTAGACTTGGCACGCAGGTAGTCGCAACTTCACCCCCACGACCCTTGGCTCCGCTCTGCATACTACACAAAGGACCAATTTTAGCTTTCCCAGAGCCGACTGATTGCTCTGATCAATTATCTTCTTCTTCTTCATCGCCATGCTCTTTTTCAGACCCTCTTTCGCCTCTTTCCTCATTGTTGCTTTCTGCTTCTTTCTTTTGATTTCATCTGCTTCATCCAACCATGGTGTCTTCAGCGTCAAAAACAAGTACGCCGGCCAAGTACGCACCCTCGCCGTCCTAAAAGCTCACGACAGTCGTCGTCAGCTTAGTTTTCTTGCCGGCGTCGACCTCCCTTTGGGCGGCAGTGGCCGGCCCGATGGCGTCGGGTCTGGTTTTCTTTTCTTACTTCTCCTGCTCTCGTTTTATTTCCGTTTTTTTTTTTTTTTTTTCCTGTTTTACACACTGCTCGTGTCTTTGGCTCTTCTGCGTGTGTCTTCAATTTGATCATTTCTTTACTCCCTGAGAGAAATTGGGAACTTAATTCTAATGGATCATATTCTGAAACTGGAATTGGTGAAATGGGTGATTGGTCATTTTTGTGCTGCTATATTTATGAGCTCAAGCCTTTTCTATTTCCATTTATGTTTCAATTGTTGTCCTGAATTAGATGTTATGGATTTTTGGATATGTTGTAGGCTTTATTATGCTAAAATTGGCATTGGAACACCTTCAAAGGATTATTATTTACAGGTAGATACTGGAAGTGATATTATGTGGGTTAACTGCATCCAGTGCAGAGAATGTCCCAGCAGAAGTAGCCTTGGTGTAAGCTTCTTCTCTACCATGCTAGTTTCTTTGTCATCAATCCTCGTCTGTGTTTTCCCTTCGTTATTATTATTTTTGTTGTTGTTGTTGTTGTTGTTGTTATCTAGAGCTTACTGTCATCCCTTTGCATGTCTTGACCCTGAATTGTATACTGTTGTAATATGTTCTGATACCATTCTTCTTCTTCGTCTGCTTATTTCTTAATTCTTTTCTAACAAAGATTTCTTTGGGTATAACAGATGGATCTTACACTCTATGACATAAAGGACTCCTCCACTGGTAAATATGTTCCCTGTACTCAAGAGTTTTGCAAGGAGATAAATGGAGGTCTTTTGGCAGGATGCGTATCTAATATAACCTGTCCATATCTCGAGATATATGGCGATGGGAGCTCCACTGCTGGTTACTTTGTAAAAGATGTTGTGCTATATGATCAAGTGTCTGGAGACCTTAAAACTGCTTCTGCTAATGGAAGTGTTATATTCGGGTGAGCTTGTTATGGTCTTATCTGCAAAATCTTGGTTTGCAAGCGTTTGGATGTTTTATTATTGTGGATCTGTTTGTGAACGTTCAATTCACGTGAACACCAGAACATAGTCTGAAATAATTTTTTTCCACATGCACATTATCTCTTCCGCATGGTTTTTAACTATGTATTCAAGTGTGGCCTGCTCTTGTTTACGCCTCTTTTGTATTTCACAAAAGTTATGTTGTTTTGTAGGTGTGGTGCTAGGCAATCTGGAGATCTAAGTTCTTCAAATGAAGAAGCGCTTGATGGAATACTTGGTTTCGGAAAAGCTAATTCCTCGTTGATTTCACAACTTGCTTCATCTGGCAGAGTGAAAAAAATATTTGCTCATTGCTTAGATGGAGTAAATGGAGGTGGTATATTTGCTATCGGTCATGTTGTGCAGCCTAAAGTGAATATGACTCCATTATTGACAGACCAGTATTACTCCTTATCCTTTAAGTTCTTTTATTTTTATTATCATAGACTGATTTTAGTTTCATACTATGTTTTGTGTAATTATGGTTTTTAGTTTCCTTAACAACATGCACTATCTGATCCAGAAAAAAACTTGTAGCTTAAATTAACAAGTGTCATATGTGAACAGTTTCAAATTTACAATTGGGTTTTGGATGAGTTCCACAAGGGTGAACACCGTTTTCCAAAAGAACGGTATACAAAATTATTTACAAAACATGGGGGAAGCAAAATCATTTGGCTTTGGCATGGTAAAAGGAAATGCACACGTCTAACACATTACTATGGTAGAAAAGAATCAAACTAAATAGTAAAGGGCCAAGCATGGTAGAAAAGAAATAAACTAAACAGTTAAAGGTCTACCGTGGTTGAAAAGTTTGGTTTGTTGACAAAATGTATATAAATTGATTTTATTTTCCTCTTGGAGATTGGGGAAGTTATTATTACATAATCGTTCAGTTACAATGATTTTATTACTCAAACTCATGATGTAGCGATTGTTACAATTTAAACACTAAGAGCTAGGCTGCTGTGAAATGTCCATTTTCATAATTCAATATATACTAAATGTTGACAGTTTTTTAATGCAGGGATATTTTATTTATTTTGACAGTAAACTTAAAGATAGATATTAGCTTACAGAATTCAAATTTGTTTTAGGCCACATTACAGTGTCAACATGACAGGGTTTCAAGTTGGTCATGCTTTCCTTAGTCTACCAACAAATGCTTCTGAGGCAGGATACAATAAAGGGACAATAATAGACAGCGGCACAACTTTGGCCTATCTTCCTGAATGGATTTATGAGCCATTAGTAAATAAGGTATATAAGCATGACGATAAAGCTTACATTTTGATTTCACAATCGGGATTTTTTTTTTTGGGCTGACACAGGAGTTTGAGTTATGCTCTTTTGCTAGATAATTTCTGGGCAACCTGGCTTAAAGGTTCAAACACTTCATGATGAGTATACATGCTTTCAGTACCTTGACAGGTATGATGCATAACATGCCTTCATAAATATTTTTGTTCTGTTATTGTTTGATTTTTTTGAGAAAGGAGATAATATAACTAGGGATTTGTCAACATGAACACACATGAAATAGATACTAAGGCTCAATATTTGATGTTTTGTGAGAAAGGATGTGATTTAGGGAGATATGTGATTTTAATGGTGGTATGGTTAGTGTTTTCAAGTGTATCCAATGACCTAAACAGTTCTGCCATTTCTGGTAGAGGATATCTGTTGTCTTGGTAAATTTTTTGTTAAATTTGGGAAAATCTACATGATACTAACGATGGTTTAGTCTACAATCAGTGCTATTTCCTATATTTCCGGTATCATGTCTGAAAATGTATTCTCTTTTCCTGGAGTACATTAATGGGCTTACTTGCATGTGCTTCTATGAAGGGTTTGCAGTCTTTTCTGTTGCTTTACCTCATAATCAGGATATATAATTGGGCACGGTAGCAGTATTCCTAGCACTAGCATATCAACCATGAAGTTAAGAAAATTAAGTAGTGTGGTCTGCCTTTCTAAATAAGAAACAATAATCTTTTCAAATTAGTAATTCTTGTCACACGCCTTCCACAAAGAATATACTTGTATTTATGGGAATTCTTGATAATGTTACTGATGCCTTTCGTGTTTGGTAGTTTGAACTTTCTCACTGAGCACATGCCAGATCGGAAAAGAAGGAAAAAGTACGTTTAGAGATATAACAATTTTAGATGTTGAAAAGAGACAACGTGAAACCTATTCTCCGAAAAAGGATTTTCTTAATATCAAAAGCACTCTGCTTTGAAAGAACAGCCCATTCCTATGGGTGCTACGTATTCTGGAGTTTTTCCACTAATGCTTTTAACACACAGGCATTGATTTCTGGTTTTTGTTTCGTCCTATGTGCTGAACTGTTGGCCAAAATAACTAAGTTCTTTGCTTACTTAACATGTTATTTTTTCCCCTTAACTTTATTATCAGTTCCATTCAGGTGCATATTGACTTTCATTTTATGTTACAATTGTAGTGTTGATGATGGATTTCCGGCTGTCACTTTTTATTTTGAAAATGGACTCTCTTTGAAGGTTTACCCACATGATTATCTATTTCCCTCTGTAAGTATATGGAAGTGGAATATCCTTTTCTTTTCTTTTTGTTCTAATTATTCAAGTCTCGTTGGACTTTGTTCTATTTGTGGGCAATCAAACCTAGAGCATATGACTTGTTAATGCGATCATGCTTAGGCATATTGTGGCTTATGATTATTGTACTGTTCCACAGAAAAAGTCAAAACAATTGTTTGTAAATCATATGTTCTCTTAAAATTATCCAAAGCTTTGTGACCTTTTCAACATGAATAGTCTTCTCAATTGCAGCTTGAACATTTTAGTAAATTGTAACAGACATCTCGTTTTGATTTTTTTTTTCTTGGCATGCACCAAGTCAAATAATTTTTCAGAGCTCCATATCTAAGAACTATAATTTTAAGTTTTGTATTAAAAAATGCACTATAGGAGAACTGAAGATGTGAGATCTTTAACACGGCTCATAGTTTTAGTCCTTATCGCTCGTTTCTAGATTCATTCCATGTCAAAACACGTTGGGACTACATTTAATGCTGTTTTTGTAGTTCAAGATTTCTCCTATTTACAATCAAATGAACCAAACTTAATTTATTGTGAATATCTTCGCAGGAAGGTTACTGGTGCATTGGTTGGCAAAATAGTGGGATGCAGTCGAGAGATAGCAAGAACATGACCTTATTGGGAGGTATTCTCATGAGAATTTTATGTACATGGATGTTACACTTTAGCACTAATTTGTCGAGTAATGCTTCTATGTTTAGTTTTTTGGTCTGGTTGTTTAGCCAATGCCAAGATACGAATACCAGATATATGCATCACATAACCTAGTTATGAAGTCTAAAATGGAATTTCTGAAGATACATAAGCATCATAGCTTGGTAAATGACTACCAAATGGAGAGGGGAGTTTGATTTCCACTGGTTGGACCTACAAATAACTCAATTAATGTGTCAAGTACATAAACCTATAATTGAGTTGCTAAACTGAAATTTTAAGTTGGACCTCAATAAGCACCTTTGCTGAGCATCACAAGTGAAATGCTAAAGTCACACTAGGCTCTATTACATGGAATTGAGGGAATAATTTGGAGCCTGGGGAATTAAAAAAGAAGGTTTGTCTGTGGGATGTAAGAGTTGGACCCTTTGTATGTGGAGATGTGTCTCAACCATAATCCCATATGAGTTGTTCGTTAGCTTTAGTTCATGTACTTTAGTAAAATGGTGTTAGCTACCTATCTCAAGTTTTATTGTGCTGTTGGAAGATATTTTCTGATCACCGTTAAGGGAGATCATTGATGATGCTAAGTTTGCCCTCCATGGCCCTATTTTGTTGTTTCAACTAATCACTATATCTGTTTTTGTTGCAGATCTAGTGCTTTCGAATAAACTAGTCTTGTATGACCTTGAAAAGCAGGCGATAGGATGGACTGAGTATAACTGTGAGTATAGCGTCTATTTCCCTTTACTTTCTTTCTTTTTGGGTAGATCTTGAAAATCTTGTACATGTACAATCTATGTGGGACTTTGAAAATGCCAATATCTTCAGGCTATTCGTGCTCTTATTTGATTTCAGAAGAATTCATATGGGATTGAGCTGGGATGGTTATTTATGGCTCAGATATCCTGCAACACCTTGAAAATCTGAAGAATAAATTATTTTCTCAACACTTGACTAACTCATTAGGAGAAAAATGAATGCAATAAAAAATTTTCCTGGACCATGAACTGAAACCCTCGTTCGCTTGCACTAGCAGAGAGAAAAGTTCCTTGCCTCTATAGATGGCATTAGGTCCTACACTTTTGAATGAGCACTGGAACTTTTGGCTTCTGTGCTAGAGTTTCTTGTTTTGATCTGTGTAAATTTTCTGCATTCAATGGTTTTTTTTTATATATTTCGAGAGAGGAATATTTACATTTTCCTTCTAGATTGTTAACTCACATGACATCAAAAGTGATGGGATTGATTGTCATCTTGTAGATTATGATTTTTTTTGCCCCTATCTTGTAGTTATCTTATGTCAGATAGTGTAGTTATATCAAAATGTTGTATTTTAGATTCTTTACCACAGTCCACAGTACATCATATATTTAAAGGTGGAATCGTGCGCGCGCGCGCTTTTATTTTACTCATGCTTCTGTATGATTTGCTTGCTGTCATGTAACCTAAAGAAAGCTGGATATAATAACTACGAAATTTACAAGAAATCTATTATGAATGACTTACTGGCATTATGTTGTGTTTCTGTTGCTCAACTTTCCATTATTTGTGTCCGTTGTTTATATCTATATAGGTTCTTCAAGCATCGAAGTGAAGGATGAGCAGACTGGTACAGTTCACTTAGTAGGTTCCCACTATATTTCTTCTTCTGCCTGCTCTTTATATATTCATCGGGCGATAATCATATTAACTCTATTCTCCATGGTCAATTTATTGAGATGCGGCAGCTAATAAACAAGTCATAGTCAAAATTACAGTACAAAGAATTGAAAATTAGGGTGAGAATCTTGAAATTATGGGAGAAACTTCCATGATTTGTAAATGTTATAATTTAAAGGGAAAACGCAGGACAGTACCTTAGCATAGCATCAACTGAGAGACAGTAAAATTTTTCTTGCCATGGTGAATTTGTAAATCGCAGAAAGCTTACTATTAACTACGTAGTGAGCACCAACTGTATATGATCTTAGATTGTAGCTGATTATTACTTGGCCTGGATCCTGATGGCAAATTGGCAATGTAAAATTAGATGCCACAAGCCAAAACTTGAGTTCTCTTTTGAGATAACTATTTGTATACTCGAGGCATCATAGTTTCTTCATGCCTGCCTCTGGAACTTGTGTTTTGAACTTTGAGTTATAGCTCTTCTATTTTTTGTAACATTTGGAGGTTTTGTATATTAGGCTTTGTCTACACTACACCTCATTCTTATTATTTGAGTTGCCTTATGTGACGTCTCATGATTCCAACCTCGGAAACTGAATATAATGTGAACGGAGGTTCTAAAGTGGTTTGAAATTTGAGTATGGTTGTTTGAGATTTGAAAGGGGAACGGCAAAAAGATGGGAAAAAAACGAGTGAGAGATTGTTGCTTTGTTGTATCGTTTTTAATTGGTAAAACGTTGAATGAATTAACTAAGTTAAAGAATTCATGACATGACGTTTAAAATGATGGCAATTATAAAAAGTTTTATTTTACTAACCCATCGCGTGATGTATACTGAATTCCAAAGAACAAAAAATCGGACCGGATCGACCGGTTGATTGAGAACCGGTCCATAGCCCGGTCTAGTTTGCTGATTCAACCGTCAAACCGGTCTGAAACTGATTGGATCAGTCAAAACCGGTGGTCATACCAATTGAACCGGTTTCATTTTTTTAAAATTTTCTAAATTTTTATTTTGTGCTTTTTAGGGGAAAATGGAAGGTAGTGAAAAATATTATTTAAAAAGATATAATAATTATAGGAAATGAGATATGATTGCATAAATATAAGCATTATAACTAATACTAATAGATTTTAAGTTTTTTTTCTAAAAATCTTTATTTTTATTTATAGAAGTTTAAAAATATATTAATATATATTATCACTAATAAATCATAATATTTTAATATGACTGCTTATGATAAAAATTACTAAAAGTGATTTGGCAGAAAAAATAAAATCAAATGAAAAGGGAAATAAAATTTAAAAAAAGTGACCTCACCCCTTCACACAAACTATCTAACATTGAACAGTACCTCAACAACTTACCCATCGCCGTCTCTCTCTTGGAACATGCCCGTTTGGCGAATGAAAAGAGGAAGCACAGGAATCACATAAAACGACTTCGTTTTAAGGCAATGGAGGGGCAATGAATGGGAGAGGCAAGGGAGAGAAGCCAACCGCCCAGATCAGATGTGGCAGCAAATCTTTCTCGGTTTTGTTCTCAGTTTATTGATACTATCTCTGGTGTTAAATTATGGAGTCTAAAAATACTTCTAATCAATTTATCGTGTATCAATGAAAACAACTAAAAAAGTGTCAAAACTCCTTAGGTGTGTGTTTGACAACATTCCAAACTATGGTTTGCGCAACTCGAGACAAAACTCCCCTCACACACTTACCTCATAAGTCGTAAAAGTTATTAAAAAAAACTAATCCAAACACACATTAGGTCTAATAGCGGACGATGTGCCCCTTATAATAAAGTCTTTAATTCCCACTACCATAAAATTTGTCATAAATTAATGTGATTTCTAATTCCCCTTATTAACTATAGGAAATTCAACATCATATTAATTCTACTCTCTTTCAATATCCTTATTAAATGTGGATATATATGAAAAAAATTAGTAGTTATTGAAACTAGCAAATGTCTCTTAAAAAAAGATTAAGAACATCTAGAAATCATTCAATCATGTTTATTTAAAATTATTTCTTCCGTTTTTAACATAAGACCTATTTATCTAGGAAAATTCCCAAAAAAATACTATTAAAATTGGTAAAACAAACAAATAAGGGAGGCCATTATCTAAAATCTCGAGTCAGACCTCAGGGAGGAATTTGCTATTTCCGAATCTTTCTAAATGATCGATCTGCCCCTGAATAAGTTTTAAAACCATATAAGTTAAGCGCTATTAACAATTTAAATATAAATAATAACAACTTTTGAATCAGAAATAACAACTTCAATAGACATATTGACTACTTACCTCCCCAAGTGCTGTCAAGTGTCATTAACAACTTAGTTACAGATAATAACAACTTAGTACCAACTTAGTTACAGATAATAACAACTTCAAAGATTGACTACTTGTCCTTCTCAAATATAGGACAGATTGGCTTGATATCTCCAAAATACTTATAACATTAGATTACATATTAATCTGTAAATCAGGCAAATTAATTAAAAGAAGAATTATAAATATGAGAAATAAAATGGAAACAGATATTACACGTAGCACCAAGATTTACTTCCTACATTGAGAGCCGATAAGATTTTATCTGCGTATCGTGATTTTATACGCCTCTTGGTTGTCCGATTTGGCGACCACGCTAGCATGATCGCCGCCCATGTGGCAATGTGCCAACTCCGAACTCATTCAAACAATGAACCTTTTAATATTCCTTGTCATATAAGCTGTCCTTGTTGACCAAATCGGAAACCCTTGAAGAACAAAAGTCAACACATCAAAAGTTTCCCAACATGACATTATTGTTCAAAAGGACCAACAAATTGACGAAACAGGACGAGGCATCAAACCCAACAACCAGGCTAACAAAGCTACATATTATGTCCATACATAGACTTGGATTTACAAAAACTCCAAATCTTAACCAAATGGTATACACTGAGAAGGAAGATCTCCGCCGAAAAAATAAGGCCAAGGCTTCCTTTTCCCTCCAAATATAAAGGATTTAAAAAACAGAAGAAAGAAGACGACCCTCGCCTTCCTACCAAATGCCTTTGAAGGAAGTGACGGTTGAATAATGAAAAGAATTGGTAGTAAAATGGACACAAAAACAAAACAAAAGAATGGCCACTTTCTTCATTCCCTTCCAGTGTTGGAACCAGGTTCTCCCAACCTTTCAACAAAATAAGCAAAGCTTGGGCAGAGACAAGTAAAAGCTAATGCTACTACTGCTGTACAGCTTCTACTCCATCTCCTTTCTTCCCAAGCGTAGGAAAATTCTCAGGGGAAGCAATAGATTTTTCAGAGCAGTTGACTCCAGTTTCAGGAGCAGATCCCTCAGATTGGTGGTTAGTCGATGCCTCGGGCATCTCCTTGTCTGTGGAGTAAACTGTCTTTAAGTCTGAATCTGAATCAAAAAAGAGACACACTACAGCACAATCATCAACTTTTGAAGTTGGGTACTTTGTCCTCCATGCTCGAACAGCGGTCTCAACAAGTGTTCGAGCTGCTGAAGAGCGTGACACAGATGCCACAACGTCCACAACTTCTTGGTTCGATAAAACATCCCAAATCTGTAAAAGAAAAAAAGAAAAAAGAAACAAAGATAGTTAGAAAAAATAAATCAAATCTATAATAATCATCATTGACTTCTTCAAGAATCTTCATTATGGAAGTTGTGTGCAATTTAGGCATATATCTTAGAACAATGCACTTTCAACAAAATATGCAGGTTATTCCATAGACCGTAATGTTTTTTACCCCATCTGTGGCTAATACAACAAATTCATCGCTCTCAGTAAGGCGGTGATGGGAGACATCAGGAACAGATATCAGACCAAAGTCTTTAAGAATAAAATCTCCAAAAGCTCGTGCCATAGCAAGGCCTGGGGAGTCGGCATTGGGCAGCCAAACTCGAGCAACCTCAGGTTCATTGCGAAGAGCAAATACACGTCCTCTACACCGCTTGATTCTCGCTTCTTCCCCTAAATGAAAGGAACGCAGATTTTACATCAATATATCAGAATTTGATTTCTACTCTGTCTGATGTGCGAAAATAAATTCCAACTGAGAATCAAATTACGACATAAAACACTGATCGATGCTACATAAAACTGAACGGTACAAAATACGAACCCCTAGATGGTTGAGACAATTTTGCAGTTTGGCCAATTTAGGTGGTCACTATGTTATAAATGAAGGTGTAACAGATGTCAAAAACAATCAAACGGGAGTTGCAAGAATTATATACTTATTGGTCAAGGATATCTAGTAGTTGGTCAAAAGTGTTTCCAAATGCTGACAATTGACAATCACATACAGAGATGGAGTTCTTTATGTGCATGCGCATGTGTGCACACACCCAGAGAGAGAGAGAGACATACTTGGAAGATTTGGCTTCAAGTCAATGGTCAACTGAACAGCAATAAGAGAGTTATCATGATCCCTAGTACCCAATATAGCTCTTGAATCCCCAACATTTCCAATAACAAGATCCTGCCCCTGTAAGAACACAAGGCACAGAAAAGTTAAAAAAATCAACAGTGAATGATTGAAAAAAAATATTGCCTAGTAAGTTTAAACCTCTGACCTGTTTGACCAAGGTGACTGCTGTTGTCCCACTGCAAAAGCAATCAATATCAGGATGCAGTCTCAGTTCCTTGTCCATAATCTTGCAAGCCTTCAGAAAAGATTGCTTCAGCGCCTTCATAGTATCAGTGCAGTTGTGCTCTTGATCAGTAAGACTAGATTTCTCACCAACCATTGTAAGTCCAATATCCTCTGATTGATGGTTTGCCATAGGATTTCTGTTATCACTTAGTCCATCCTTATTGTTATGATGCAATTCCCATTGGGCAATAAGCTTTAAAGGGAAGGAGTCCCTGACTCTTTTTGCTACCCTATGACCACTAGGACCATGGCCATCAAAAACTCCACAAAAAATGGTGTCCTTTGTACAGAAGTTCTGAAAGAGGAGGGCAAAGAAGTTTTTGGGATAGTTAATAATATATATACCATCAGTTATAGTGTCGGAGTACCGATTTGGCTTTGCAAACAAATCTAGTATACCAAAAACGTGTACCTCTTAACAAAGAAACTAAATGAACTTCAAAGAAAGG
This sequence comes from Inga laurina, assembly GCA_963855925.1. NCBI lineage: Eukaryota > Viridiplantae > Streptophyta > Magnoliopsida > Fabales > Fabaceae > Inga > Inga laurina. The sequence continues at coordinate 61,859,179 of OY979709.1, forward strand.
AAAAAGAAAAATTCATAACATGATGTAGTAGAATGCCGCAAAAGCAAATTTTCTTAAGAACATTAATGTTATTAAATAGATGTGTGCAACTACAAAACGGAAGAGAAGACAAGAAACTAGTGGGACAAAAGCAAATGAACAGAAATTAAAAAACCTGGTAGAAGATTATTTTCAATGATCAATTTATGATTGAAAATTACAAAAATCACGAAAATTAATTTCCATTGAGCAGACATTCATGAATACAATTTTTCATGTCACATGCAAATGACGAGGGAATTAACGGAAATCAGGTCATATCAGGTTTAAAAGCCGATTGGAGTAAAGTAGAAACCAGAACAGACCATTCATTAGATCTTTATTACCTTTCAAATAAATACAGGCCTGGTTCACAAGTCGTTAGACCAAAATATAACAAGACCTCCAACTTGCATGTATTTTTAACAATTTCATAGCATAAAGACGTGCTAGAAAAAGTAAGCATATCGTACAAAATTTAAGAGATTGGCTAACCTCCCAAACAAGCATGGCGTCCTGGTTGATCCCTTTTTTGCCTTGCTTACAAAACAGGGACGAAACCTCACTGGATCCATTTAAGAACATTCTCCCAGGGATTTTATGTAGGCCCAATTCCGTTTTATAATCAAACGAAGAGCTGCTCCTAAATCTCCTCCTTCGCTTCGCAATTTCTGAAGTAGATTCCGGCGAATAAGGGAGGGGATGCGCCACAGAGAAGCATGATCCCATTCCCAGTGCCCTGACAACGTTCAGAAAGCATTCTAGACCGACCAAACAGTCTGAGCCCCCAACGTCCACCACTGTATCCGTAGCCTCTAACCGGTTTACTGTTACCCGTTCCTCTTCCTTCTCTTTCAGCAGCAAAGCAGTGGTTAAAGCCTACCATAAACATCAAGTATTCAATGGTCAACAATAATTTCAAAAAGAAAATAGCATAAAACCCAGATTCAGAAACCAAATAATAACAACCTGTGTCATGTTCGAATGCAATGGAATTCAATCCAATTCCACGATTCCCCAGAAACGTTTGTGGGCCGAGAAAAAAACCAAAACTACCCACTCCAATCCCACCGAAACTCTACTGCATTTGACAGAGAAGACAAAGAGATGTTAAATACCAGGGCAACGGCCTCAGTGCTGACAACCTTAAGCCCGACAATAAACGCGTGAATCGAAGAAATTCAACAATCAACACGCTGCTTCTTGAGTCCGATCCAATAACAATCCCCGATTGTTGATTCGCTCAAGCAGTTTCCTAGTGCATATGCTTCCTTTGCATAATCATACAATATAAATCACGTCGGAATCACAACACATAAGGCAACGAATAATGATCAGAGCCGCTGAATCGAGAAAGTATGAGAAGCAAATCAATCGATGATGGATTTTTCAATGAATCCAGAATTCCATTCAACCAATATTCAAGGTTGAAACGGCAACTTTTCTCCTCTTCGCACCCAATCCTACAAATTTTGGCGCAAGATAACTTTCCCTGTATTTTTTTCACCACTCCTGAACCTGATCCTTTCTGCCACAAATAGCTATAACTTTCGGGAAATAAAAAAGGAAAAATAAATTTAAAACGTGGCTATTTTAGCGTCACGGGTAGGTCTGCTCCGGTCACTTCGATTTAAGTGGCGGTGATGTTCGATTCCGTTGAGATTCACTGTTACTCTAGATTTTGGACGCACCCAAAATTAGACTCGTTTCCCCATGAATTTTAGCTGGAAAAGTAAAAAAATAAGGGGAGAATTGTGTAAAGATATCTCATTAGCAACTTAATTGTTAAATGAGACTTATGAAGATATTTGCACACAGATGGAAGATTTTGTACACACAGGGGAGAATTTTGTACACGTATAGGGACGAATTTTATCTACAGGGAAGATCATCTGCACACCAGAGAATATATTCTATTCACGCGAAAGATAATTTGCACGCGAATGTTTTATTTGATAAATAAGTTACCAATGAGGGATTGTTTCACACTTTTCCCAAAAACAAATAATGCTATAAATAAGGAATGGATAAAAAATGATACTAGTAATAGATGATTGATGCCGTCGTGTATTATCTATAAGTAAAATATATAGGTTTTAACTTTAAAAACAGTTTGGATAAGTTTTTTTTTTTAAAAAAACGATTTACAATTTTTAAATTAGGAGTTCCTGCTCAAACCAAATGTTACTTGCTTATCAAATGTATTGACTAGCTAATGAAATTAGGAAACAAAATTGGTTTGAGATTTTAAAATTTTTATGATATTTATCTGAACTTCCCCTATTTTTTTCTGACGGTGTAGTATATAATCTCAAACCTTTAGTGCCTACCCATGTAATTAAAAAAAATAGATAATTATAATTATGAGTTCAAGTTTTTAATGATTATATAGAAATTTACAAGCATTGAGTGCTAGGGATGTTACGAACACACATATATTTTTGAACTTGGCCTTTTTAAATAATTTCTCTTAAAATCTTGAGCATCTAAAATAACTAATAAAAATATTTATATCAAATTTAATAAAATTATATATTTAATTTTCATGTGATATTATATTTTGAGAAAATTAATCCATAGACCCTTATAATTATCTCAATGTTAGATCAAGTCTTAATTGTTTGCTTTGTTTGAATTAAACCCTTAATGGATGGCAAAAAAAAAAAAAAAAGGAAATTAAAGACTTAATGTTTGATTGGATAGTTTAAATTTATAGCCTTTACAAAATTTTATATATAAAAATGCGCAGACGTTAAAATGGTGTTAAAAGAAATTAATAAAATTGTATAAAGTTCATAAAATTATATAAATCAAAAGTAACGGTGTTTACACTAAAAAATGAATACCTATAGTAAACTATAAGGACTCAGTTGAAATAGAATAACCTATTCAAAATTGAAGTAAATAATAAGTACGAGCGAATTATTTTATTATTATATTTGTTAAACACACCTTTTATTAATATAAAATAAAATTTAAAATGTGAATAAATTGAATTTATCATTATGAATATAAAATAATTATTAACCTCTAAATATAAAAAATTGAGTATCTTTATTTTGAAAAAAAAATTTAAAATAACGGAAAAAGTTTAAATTAGATTTTCGTGACCCCAGCTGGTAAATTTTTAATCTCTCTCTCTCTCTTTGTTTTTTAAGAATGAGACAGAAATAATCAAATTCTTTGTGAATGAATGATTCCTTCGATTGCATGAATTATCTTGTGAGGAATATTGATTTGATGGGATACATGCAAATTGAATTAGTCATCACATTATCCAATTAAGTACTAGAAAGGGGGGAAAACAAATGAATTAATTGTTTAAGCATTAATGCCATATATTGTTGAGTTGGGAAAAAATATCTTATTTAAAAATCAATGTGGAACTCACGGAACTGTCGAATAAAAGAAAGGAAAAGAAAAAACCGCGGGAGAAAAGGTAAACGGTTGAGGTTGAATTTTTTGCCTGCCAATATTGTATTTTGGGAAAAACAGCCTATGGTGGCTGGTGGCGAGGATTATTAATTGGAAAAATTCCAAAAAAAAAAAATGCTGAATACGTATAAGAACAAATCAAAACTGCAAAATTTCAAAATCCTAAGTTAGTATAATAGAAAGATATGAGATTATGAAATTTTGACGAAAAGACGCATATTTCCTTTAGTTCTCTCTTTCTCTCTTAGCTCAGAATAACAATACCGTTTTCTACATTAACAACACCGTATTCTATATTAATAATTCAATTTTTTTCTTTCACAATAACAACATCGATATTTTTATTAACAACACCATATTATATATCAACAACTCGACTTTCTTGTTTCATAATAACAACACCGATATCTATGTTAACAACTAGCATTCTACATTAACAATTAGACTTTTTTGTTTCACAACTTCATAATTTAAGCTCCAGGGCCAATAACAACACAATTTTCTTTTCTTCATTAACAACACCATATTTGAGATACGAAATTGTGAAAAAAGAAAGTGAAATTGTTAATGTAAAATACGATTTTGTTAATAAAAAATCCGCGTTGTTATTCCGATCTTAGAGAGATGGAGAGTTGAAAAACAGGTGCGTTTTTTCACCGAAATTTTATAATATCAGATCCCTCCACCGTACTGACACCGAACTGACTTGAGATCTCAGAATTTCCCAACTCTAATTTGTTCTTTCCTATATATTCCAACGTTATTTTTTAAGATTTTCCCTTATTAATTTTTTACTTGCATGAGTTTAAATTTTTTAACATGACAATATATATAGAAAAAATATGATATTTTTGACTTATTTATTATTCTTAACTACCGATTCATTTTACACAATAAAAAAATAATTTATAAATAGAAAGAGCATTTGTTAGATTACATGTAACCGAAGGGATCATGTTAAGAGCAATAATGGTGATGAGACACGTCATCTGGTGTTGGTCTTATCGGGTTTGGTCAGATCTGTTTGTTAGCATATCATGTTCACTTAATAAATAGCCCGGGACAGACATAATTATTGACCTAATATATAATTAAACAAATTCCCGCAATGAGTGAATGGTGATTAAAAATTACAGTTTATTAGTTTATATTTCATGGTGGCCTTAGGAAAAGTTGTTATATTTAAAAGTGGGAAGTTTAAAATGATCCACACAAGCGTGGGGGCTTTTGAGTCAAGGGCAGTAACATTAACGTCCTTTTCTAATCATAATATCAATATTTAAATGATTTAAATTTAATTTTATTTAAGATATGATTTTTATTTTCTTTTATTGTAGCATTGGATTATTTATATTACAATTTAGTAATTTGTATTTAACTAGCATAACTCTCCTATCCACACGTTAGATTAATACTCGTATTATTGGTGTGGTACTGGTACCGCCAAACATGCACCATCGTAGGAGATGATAATTCAATTCGAATTTAATAATTAATAATAGTACGATATAAATGCATGCAATAGACAGAAATGGAATTATTCAGGTGTCCGAATTTCTGATGGATACGTATCAAAGAATTGAATTGAAATGTCGGTGTTTTTTTTTCCCCTTAAAGAAAAAGAAAGTGTGTGGGATATATATGTGTATGATGATGATTGAGTAGATATCCAAAATAGTGGCTGACTGTAATCGCCACATCACAGCAAAACAAGAAATGGGGGAAAGAAAGGGTGTGTGTTTATAAATTGATATAATATTATCTCTGATTCTAAATATAAGATAAAATTGATTTTTTTTAGAGATTAAGGAAGCTAAATAAATTACTTGATAATATCATATGTTGTGTATCTTTAGATTACATATTAATTTATAAGATAAAGGAGACTTTTTGATGAAATTAGGAAATGAAAGGAAGATATGGATGAATAATGATGCTGCTGTACGAAGGAATAAGCAAGTTTTTTTTCTTTGTTTTTTTTTTTGGGGCGGCAGGAGGGTTGCCACTTGCCAGTAGCCGCATATGTTTGGACTTTGATTATATGTTAGTACGTCGATCATGTGAACCAAAAAACTTTTCTATATACTCCCTCTTTTATTTTTTATAAGATATTAATAATCGAATTAAATTATTTGATGAAGTAGTTAAGAGTAATTAGATATAATAAACATATATAAAATAGAATTTTCCCCAAAAAATGTCCTCGTTTATGTGGAAGAATAAAAATATGTTATGTTGAATTATCTAGTCAAACATGAGAATTGAATATAATGGTGAAATGAATAATTATTTTATAATTAAGTGAGGGTAAAATGGATAGTTTACTACAGACTTGTTAGACATCTCCTAATAGTACTCCCTCACCCCTTCAGTCATTTTTATAAGACTAAAATTTGAATTGCTTTAATTCTTTTATAAAAATCTGATAAGAATTATCTAAATATTTAATGAATTTTTTCCTTTTTACCCCACATTAATTATACGTATTGCATTAATTAAAAAGTCAGTGATGCTTGTACTTATTCCATTTCTCTCTCTTACTTCCCCTTATAATTAAGGGTTTACTTAAAAAAAGAAGTTTATTTCATACATACTTATTATTTATAACTTATTTTAATATCTTTCTTGAATCATGTAATTCGATTATCAAACTATTATAAATGGAATCATAATGAGTATTTTATAATCTAGAATAGTATCTTAGGGTATAGAGGGAGGGTGTTGGCGGTACTGACGTGAGATTTGTTTGAGTTAGCGTTTGAGAAGCATATTTATACAAGTCAAGATAAAACTTCTCTTATATATTTATCTTGTACATTGTAAATCACGCTGTAAAGGCAACTTTAGCCGCCAGCCTATATGGACACGTGGGCAGTAGGAATTATTCTAAATTAAATCTGTTGTTGGTTATTACATAAAGAAGCAGGGAAACGTTGAAACCTGGAGTTTTAGACTCGTGATGTGTACCAAAATAATTAACAGACATCTGGTTTTGGCTTTTTGCCCCGACGAGGACAAAGAGCGGACCACGGAGTGCGTCTCTGGTGGTGGTGGTGGCGGCCTTACGTTATTCCGTGGGGCATAAAAGTCAAAAACAAAATACAGGTCGAAATTTAATGAAGCAGTGACAAGAAGCAGATTGGGAGCCAAGTATTATATATATGGTCCACTAACTTCACAAAATAACACACCTCATTTCTCTATTCCTTTCTTGCCGGCACTCCACTCACGAATTATTCACATTTGTCTATATCATGTTGACTTGTTTATAATTTAGTGTCCTATCATCTTAACCGTTTGAATTTTAAAAAAAATGAAATTATATGTTTCAGGAGGGAAGCTAGGACTAAAGTTTTAAATAAATAGAATTATAGCGACTAATCTGGACACTAATTTGTAGGGAGTTCAAGTTTAGAGAATGATTTTAATCAAATTAAAATTAGGAGAATCACTATGAAGTCATAAGAAAAGGACTTAATTACTAAGAAATCCCAATAACAACAAAGGAGCATGTAATAACTAAGTTTTAAGGTAAGAAATGACAACACCTCATTTATTATTGGGATTTCAGTAGATTCCTTTTTTTTTTTTTTTTTACTAGGCACATGTATTCTCTTATTGAAAACAATCCTATTCTAGACACTATCAGATACTAAATATAGATACTTCTCCCAGAAAAAATTCAAACTTTAATTTATCACGTTATAAGGTAATAACCCCTTCTATTAAACTAAAAACCCGTATCATCCAACAAGTTCGCCTAACTTCTAAACATCAGTAAGGAATATGGCCCAAAACAATTCCTACACATTTCGCTTTGGTTGGATCTCCCAGCCCAATACATGTTCCAAGTTTTTTTTTTATTTCATCAAGATTTCAAATTCAAAATTTTGAAGGCAAAGGGTTTTAAACTCTTCTAATAAATATGTTTCTTAAATTTAAACTTGTGTTTTCATTTTTATAAGAATGAGATTCTTTATCACTTCAACTAAGTTGGTAATACATGTTTCAGGTTCCCAGTCACAACGCTACTTTCTCAATCCAGCTACACCCCAACCCAAAAAAAAAAAAAAAAAAAGTCTGAAATAAACAAGTTCGAATTTTCAATCTTTGAGCTATGGTTTTTTTTTTTCTTCAGAAATTACAGAGATAACCACTAACATTTGAGATTACAAGCAGGATATACAAGGAAACTATATATATTACAAGAGCACTAACCTAATGTCTAAACTCTGGAACCACCCAACATATATATATATATATATATATGGCAAAATAGTACATCACGTATATATGTCATAACCAGTATTTTTAGGTATTATGATGCAAGGAAAAATGATCAGACAAGTTACCCACACACGCTATCGTATGTATGCGTGCGTATAAAACCGAAGAGCACACGAACTAATATCTGCCAATGAATTTATCCCAAAAAAAGAAAAAGGCCCCCAAAGAACGGCTTGTTCGAAATAAACAATCTCCAATTTCCACAGGCTACAACCACCGGATATATTTATAACAAAATAGTACATCACATAGATCATCCCAACCAAAAAAAAGTACATCACGTATATACCAGATCCAGAATTTTGACGTATAATTTAATGATACAAAGTTTTTATACTTCTACACAGCAACACACAGAAGCTACAAAAGAATCCACACACACTGAATACAATTGAACATCTTCGTATACTTGCAATTTAAGAATTCTTTATTGACCCTCCACTTTCATGGGATTTTGCACATCACCACCTTTAGCTTCTTGCTCCGACCGGCCAAGAGTTCAAGAAGCTGCAGTGGCAGTAGGAGATGACGGGTTGAAAGGAATCTGCTCGGCACAAGTAAGCACATCATGGGGCCCTGCCTCCTCACGGCCAACGCCAAGCAGGTCGAGATAATACAGGTAATGGGAAACGATGTTGTTCATGGAGTCAACATCACCTTGCCCACACACACTATCGCCATATAGAATGTTCATTGTGGCGCCAAAACCAGGAACACGATTTGCTATCGTGTCATTCTTGGTTGGCTTCCAGTTGCCAACAAAGACGTCATGTGCCGAAGGTTGTTTCTTCTTGATTGGTGTCATCCACCTCCAAATTGCAGCCTGGAAAGCCAGGGTTGCATTCTGCTCTACGTATTCTGGATGACTTAGCAGATCTACCTTCAAAGCTTCTCCAGCAGCACCATAGTTGTAGTTCCTATAATCAAAACATCAGAAAGAAGTACAACCTCCGTATTCAACAACCAAAGGGATGTATTCATATTTAGATTTGCAATTTTGTTCAATACTGAAACATAATTTACCGGCAAAAAAAAAAAATACTGAAACATAATTTAAACTTCTCTTGTTGGTCATTCTAAATTACAAGGGATGCTTTCAGTACTAGATAGCAAAAATTTAGTAAGTTGTAGTAGGCATGACTTGTTTGTAAGGGCAATCAAGGAGGAGTTGTGGGAATTGCATTTAGAACAAATCAATATAAAATATCAAAATCAACATTAAATCTATAGCAATTCACACTATCAACAAACCACAAACAATGTGAGTCATTTCTGATGCAACGCATGGGAAGCTCATCTAATTTGAAAGAGAAAAAAATAACCAAACAATTCAATAAGGCAATTTTATCATCCGCAGGCACTAACTTTTGGGATCCATACATCAAATAAAGCACCTCAGACAAATAGTGAAAAGTAACAGATACAACAAAGAATGGGGAGGCGAAGATTCTAATATCATTCAAGTTTAAAATATGAACAAACCAGAAGATAGGCAAGGCACCGCGTCCATAATATTCAGCACCGGGGGCACAAGGGTAGGTGTACTTGAAATAGTCATCACAGTATGACTGACTAGGACTCATTTCGTGATTGTAACAAAGACCCCAGGCCAAAGGTCCTCCAGTGGCCACTCCATAACCACCTGGAATTAGCATTAGCGGAACAATGATCAATAACAGAATTATATAACTTAGAGAAATTGAGCCAAACACAGAACTATTTTATTTCCCCGTCCCTCTGCCTAAAGCTTAAATCAGATCCCCGGAAGAATGAATTTGAAATGAAGATATTAAACATTCATAGATCATAGATGCTGAATCCAGCGTTCTCTCCTTTAAGTTCATTCATAAGCAACCATGAAGCTATAAATGAACAGTTCATGTATAATCTGTTCGCTTAGATTCAACCCAACTCCAGAAGAAGTAAGCAAATCAAGCTTTAAACTTGACCAATCAAATCAACCACCAATTATCAAGTTCATTCAAAATAATCTAGAGAATGGATCGTCTACGGTACCTATAAATCTATTATACTACTTTAAACATAAATGCAATTGGCTAGTGTGTATAAAAACAATGCAATTGGCCAGTTCCAGCTGGGCAAATCTAGAGACTAAACCTCCCAATTCAAACCTCATCACAACTTGTTCATCTAAGTGGTAACTTTAGTGTCGGCGCCCAAATAGAAATAAGATTTCTTATGAACCAAACAGTTAATGACCCAAAACAAAATACGCTGACTCACATCACCAAAATCCCAGTTAAGATAAATAATAGGACAATGAAAACCAACAAATAATCACAACGACAATGACAAAAAAAAAAAAACAAACAAACAAACCGACAAACAGCAAAGAAGGATAAGATTGAGACTCACAAGAAGTTTTACAGCCGACATGACCCAAGAAAGCTGCAATTTCCTTCATCTGCGTGGTCTTGTTACCGGTGGTGCCGAAGCCCAATGGCTCGAAAAGTGCAGCAGCGGTAATGAAAGAATGATAATCCCAGAAACCTACTGCGTGCGCCACAGGTGAGTTACGCTTAGAAAAGAGATTCTCAAACTGGTAGGTTTGGAAGTAATCACTGATAGTCAGATTACAGCAGTATTGGGACCATCCCCTGCATTCCCACCCTTTGTCGCAGAGCTTCTTCCCATTCTTATACTTCACCAGAGTCTTCGTATTCTCATCCCCATTCACAACCAGCTGGTTCAGTAATACCAGAGCTAGAAAAAGCAGAACCCAACTTTTAGTTACCCCCATTCTCGATACTCACAGGCTCTACCACCACAGCTGATCTGGGTGGATCTTGGCTCAATAAATCAAGGGTTTTTCTTGTTTGGATGCCAAAATGGGGATGATGCAATGAGATGCAAGATAGAGGAAGAAGCTAAAGAGAATCGAATAGAAAAAAGGAAGTTGTTAGATGGAGGGTCGTTCTCTGGGGTGGGAGATACCAATGGCGCTGCATGGGATTAAATGTCGAGCATATTTTTTTATGATGGACGGTAGTTAGGTGCGTAATGGCAATGGAAAACGTTCGACTTTTAAGCGAGGACAGACTGGCTCTGCAGCAAAGAACCCAATGTAGGGGATGGCCCATCGTGCTACTCCACCGACAGCTAATTAAGAGATGAAATGTCAATACTACCCTTGATGTTTTCCCAATGGTGAATTGGGCCTCTTCTGTTCGTGGGTCTACTCCATCACCGTGGTCTGGCCTGCACAATAAAAATTCCCTTACAATGCTGACAAAATTGTCCAATGATTTATTATTTATTATTGCAAACGGTATGTTGATTATTGATATATGATAATGCCGAATTTTCTTTACTATTAAGCTATTAATCATAGGAAGGTTTTTTATTTTCAAGAGTCAAAATGATTAAGCGATAAGTGAAAACTAAAGCATTCATTTGTTTTATTGATCAGTCAAATTCAATTTGCTCCCACAAGAGCTGCCCCACATTTTTTTTTTTGGTTTTTTAAATTGTGCTCATTTTCGACTTTATTGGTTGTCCATTCTGTCCCCACATGGATTCCTATAGGTCGTTAGTATGTCGAGTCATTTTTAATATAATACTTTCTTTAGTCTTAAATATAAGATAATGTTTATTTTTTGGAGAGATTAAGAAAACTAATTAAATTATTTTAGAATATTTATATTTATATTTTTTCATCCAAATTAATTAGTTTGACTAATAAATTGATATATAATCTAAGGATATACAATATATGATATGATTAAGCAACTTATTTAGCTTCCTTAATCTTTTAAAAAACAATCAATTCTTTTTTATATTTAGAACCGGAGGAAGTATATTTGTCAAAACATTTATATATGGTTTGCCAAAATCAACCATTCAATCCAAACTACATTAATCTTGGCAAAAAAAGAAAAAAAAAAGTACTGTTAAATATAAAAGAGGAAGACAGAAAATATCTTTGGGATTATTGCCCACAGTTAAACGTAACAATATTTGATTCTGACCCAAACAGGTAAACGTTTAAAATATATATATATATATATATATATATATATATATATATATATATATATATATATATATATATATATATATATATATATATATATATTATGCTATTGGAAATTTGGGGAGGGGTGTTGTAGTAATAATGGAACAGATGATTTTAAATTTTGAACGCTAATTTTAAATAAAGAAAGCATAAGTTAAATGACTTGGGTAGAGAAAATATCATATCTACCCAAAATGCTTATTTTTTTTAGTCACAAACCTATTAAATTTAACTAAACGGACTAAATAACAGAGGAAGGTACCATTGGGTTAGAACTAGGAAGCAATAGAGTACACACTTAATATTTTGTCAAACACAGGTTTCACCTAATTGATTGGGTTTTTGGCTTCTTAAACTGGATTTTTATCCTTTTTGGAAAAATATATTCTTCAATCACTTATTGCGTTAAAAAATAAAGCTATGAAACTAGAAAAAGATTATGGTGCAAATTTATCCTAAAAGCTTTTATCGAGGAGTAATATTATCTGAAAGTATTTTCATGTTCAATGTCACTCTGGAAGTTTCAAAACGTAACAATTTTACTTCATACTGTTAAAAAACTAACGTTGATTGTTTAAAAAATGGACGTTAACTATTAATTTTTTAACGATAAATGGCTAAAGGATAAAATTGTTCCATTTTAATAGTATTCATTGAACTGTTTTTTTCGTAAAGAATTATTGAACTTTAAAAAAAAAAAACTTTTGGAATAAATTTGGGCATGAACCCAACTAGAAAATGGGCCTAGAGCACTTATTGGGCCTTAATGTATGGGCTAATAGCTGGGCCACAGAAACGGATGGCATTGGCATTAGGAAACTGAGGAGGGGTGTTATAGTAATTGCGAATACAGGGAAATCCCTAGACACAAGGAATAGGATTCTCTCTTAATCTTTTTTTTCCTCTTCTTCTTAGAATCTCATCTCTATTCTTAGGTTAAGAAGTGAATGATTCGGATTTAATATTTTTTAGGAAAAATCCCAAATAAATACCATTTAAAAATATAAAACCCTAAAAAGTCTATTAACACTTTAAAAAGACTTAGAGGTACCAAGTACCAAATTGAGTTTTTCAAGTTTTGACATATTTATCATTTTACCCCTCAATTTTTTTTTAAAAAATAATATTGGTGCCCCCGCCGAAGCACCGCTGCTGCCCGGCCGACCGGGACCCCCGACGGCTGGAGCTCCGATCGCCGGCGATAGGAGCTCTGGTCGGTGGAAGCTTTTTTGGTGGGGAAGGTTTTTTTTTTTTTTTTGAAAAAAATTTGTAGAGAAATGGCAAGGATCGAACCCATCCCACCCCTTTAGAAAAGAAGTATGGTGGTCACCGGGCCACCAAAGCTTCTTTGATATACATATGTATTATTAAATATGTATAATATAATTAAATGTGTAGTAGCTTTGACAAAGTCAATAATGGTGTTGACAAATTCAATAATGGAAATAACAAAATTCATAATGGTATTGACAAAACCGTTTGCTGATGAACCTTGACTTGCATGTTTTCATCAGCATTTTTGCACAAAACATTTTTGTCAAAACCATTACAATTCTTGTCAAAATCATTACTAAACTTGTCAATCTCATTACTAAATTTGTTAAAATCATTTTATTTATATTATGAATGTTTTCATAATGGAATCTCGTAATGAGATTGTCAAAACCATTACAATTCTTGTCAGTTTCATTACTAAACTTGTCAATCTCATTACTGAATTTGTTAAAATCATTTTATTTATATTATGAATGTTTTCATAATGGAATCTCGTAATGAGATTGTCAAAACCATTACAATTCTTGTCAGTCTCATTACTAAACTTGTCAATCTCATTACTGAATTTTTTAAAATCCTTTTATTTATATTATGAATATTTTCATAATGGAATCTCATAATGAGATTGTCAAAACCATTACAATTCTTGTCAATCTCATTACTAAACTTGTCAATCTCATTACTGAATTTGTTAAAATTATTTTATTTATATTATGAATGTTTTCATAATGAAATCTCATAATGGGATTGTCAAAACCATTACAATTCTTGTCAATCTCATTACTAAACTTGTTAATATAAATAAAAGGATTTTAACAAATTCAGTAATGAGATTGACAAGTTTAGTAATGAGATTGCCAAGAATTGTAATGGTTTTGACAATCATATTATGAGATTCCATTATGAAAATATTCATAATATAAATAAAATGATTTTAACAAATTCACTAATGAGATTGACAAGAATTATAATGGTTTTGACAATCTCATTATGAGATTTCATTATGAAAACATTCATAATATAAATAAAAGGATTTTAACAAATTGAGTAATGAAATTGACAAGTTTAGTAATGAGATTGACAAGAATTGTAATGGTTTTGACAATCCCATTATAAGATTCCATTATGAAAACATCCATAATATAAATAAAATGATTTTAACAAATTTAATAATGAGATTGACAAGTTTAGTAATGATCTTGACAAAAACGTTTTGTGCAAAAATGCTGATGAAAACATGCAAGTTAAGGTTCATCAGCAAACGGTTTTGTCAATATCATTACGAATTTTGCTATTTCCATTATTGAATTTGTCAACGTCATTACTGACTTTGTCAAAGCTACTACATATTTAATTATATTATACATATTTAATAATGCATATATATATCAAAGAAGTTTTGGTGGCCTAGTGGCCACCATGCTTCTTTTCTAAAGGGGTGGGATGGGTTTGATCCTACCCCTTGCCATTTCTCTACAAATTTTTTTTCAAAAAAAAAAAAAAAAAACCCCTCCCCACCAAAAAACCTTTCACCGGCCGGAGCTCCTATCCTGGTCGGCCGGCCACCGGGGCGGTGGCGGTGCTCCGTCGGAGGCACCACTATTATTTAAAAAAAAATTTGGGGGATAAAATGGTAAATGTGTCAAAACTTGAAAAAACCAATTTGGTACTTGGTACCTCTAAGTCTTTTTAAAGTGTTAATAGACTTTTTAGGGTTTTATATTTTCAAATGGTATTTATATGGGATTTTCTCTATTTTTTAAAACTATTATTATATAATATTTTATAATTTATTTTTTTTAAAATTTTATTTGAGTTGTAGTCATGAATTGTAGATCAAATTTTAATAATTTAAATTTATTTATTTATATTTAAAATAATAATTTTATAAAATGTAAAATTTAAACAATTTAATTTTTTAAATTTGAAGTGAAGATGAGATTTTGGAAAAAAATAAAAAATAATAAAGAATTGTGGCAGAACCCAAACCATACACGCGTACAGCCTATAAATACTTGAGGTAAGGCAAATGGTAAGTTCGGAATGGATCCTTCAGGAGGCTGAGGCCGCCAAGCGATGAGTTGCTCGGAAGGTCGTCGCCGATCATTGTTGATGGATCTGACAGTGAATTAATCGGCATCTCAGAAAGCCATTGCTCTGTTTTCTCTCAGCTCTCGGCTCGCTATGATGCCTACATTTTATTCCCCTTCCACTTACAACTTTGTTTTTCCCTTTTGGTATTTTTCATTTCGTAGATTCTTGTTTTTGGATCTCTTTTGCTCCTTTTGCTCGCACTATTCTTCGGTTGGTATATAACTGTGTAGTTTATTTCTGCCTCGATTAAAAAAATGTGAACTCTCTTTCTAGTTTCGATTTGTTGCTTTTGCGGAGGATTTTTTAGGGTTCTGATGGCAGATTTGGTTTTTGGTGATTTGGCGATCTTTTTATTAAGCAAGTTTCGCTTTTTAAGACTAGTTATCCAATTTTTCTTATTGGACAGTCTCTTCATTAACATTTTAGTTTTTCTTGGAATCCTCAAGCTTAATGCCTTCCAAGTTTGAACTTTGAAGTCTCTGTTTCTCATTTTTACGAACCACAAGTTTTCTCAAATGACGTTTCCCTTTTCAAGTTATTAATATTTTCTGTTATAAGATGAGTACTGAGGCAGCATCGGCCCAGTGATATTGTTCGTTGCAAGATTCCCGTGACAGTCTGCAAACTCCATTTCTGGGTTTCAATGAGATTACAAATGTAGGATGTCAATTGTGTGTACTCTTCAGACACATGACCCATCAAACACCAACTTTCATGGTCATTAATCCACACAACCAAAGGAAAAAATAATGAAGGAATGCCACAATGAGCGCCACAAATTTGCTAACCAAATTTTGAGCTGGGATCATTCATGAGAGGGTGGTGAGCTTGGGCAGCCATGGCAATCTCAAACTGCTTGAAGGAGATTGAAGAGAGAGAGAGAAGTTCAGGAGGAGGCTTGAGATTGTCCCAGTCCTTGTCATTATTTGTAGTGGTAGTAGAACCATCAAGTCCTATATGTGTCAAGTGTTTCACATCTGTTGGATACCCAATTTCCATCTCTGCTTCCATTTCCTCTGTTTCTTCTTTATAGACTGACACCCAACACAATATAAGAAGAAACAAAACTCAATTCATGAAAAACACATCACAGTTCCTATTGCAATCAAGCAAATAGCTTGTCCAAATAAATTGATGGCATTGGTTTTTTTGGGGGACCAAAAGTAAATTGATATGATATGAATATAGAGATAGATGCCAGCAAAAAAAAAAAAGTTTGTTCTTTTATATAAAAGCAATCATTTTCTTTACCACTAAGGTGGGTAAGTAAGACACACGTTATTTGGATAACATTTGCATTAAATGATTCATTCTTTAGGGATTAGACCAGCAGAAGAAATGCATGGCAATATTTGAGGAACTTAACAAATATCACAATGTGAAATAGCCCTTAATGTTCAAATTCAAACTCTTTAGCATGCATACATGTGTACATTGAAAAACTTATACTCCTATATATGATGTGTTAGATTATACTACATCGAATTCTAATTATAAGATAAAGTTATTTTTTTTAGAGAAATTAAGGAAGCTAAATAAGTTACTTAATTTATTATATGTTGTGTATCCTTAGATTATATATTAATTTATTAGTCAAACGAATTAGTTTGAAAAAAAAATAAAAATAAAAATTCTCTAAAGTAATTTAATTAGCTTCCTTAATTTCTCTAAAAAAGTCAACTTTGTCTTATATTTAGGACCGGAGGCTATAGTTGAAATTAAATAAATTATTCTGAACATCGATTATCTCTCATTATCTATTGAAGTAATCTAATCAAATGTTGACTTTGGAAGGATTGGCTATTGGCTTTCCTTACTAATTCATACTCCTACTTTATCATATACTCCTACTTTATTTCTTTGATTGCGTTTTATGAACAAAAGCATTATGTTTAGCATGATCTGCAAAAATAGTGGATATTGCATCTTATGTCTGATTAGATTTACCTTTTGGTTCAATAAATGGTGGATTTAGGAAGTATCAACTAATAAGAGAACACGTTTAATTGACAATCTTCCTTAAAAAACAGAAAAATTCAAAAATATCACGAACCCCCAGCATGTGAAAAATGTGCCAGATCAATGATAGTTGTGTATAAGAACTCACATTTATACGACCATCAAAGATGATCTGATCATATGTCAATCAAATCTAATTTCATAATACAGCCAAATTGGATTGATGTAATAAGCCAATACTTTCAAAACTTCGCCAAACATCTCAGAAGCAGGGTTAAAAAAAAAGTATCATGCGGGTTCTATGTTTTGATCAAAATAAATGGTAACGTCAGAAATCAATTTCCCATCACATGTCAATCAAATCTAATTTCATGTGATATCCGACTTGTATTGAGATATTAGTTGATTCCAAATTTTCAGTAAACCAAGGCTTTTTAAATTCAACCAAGTATCTCATAAAGAACAACAAAAAATACCCCTACCATGCGTGTGAGTTCTATTATCAGACGAGATCATAGCAAAAACATATTTTGAATTAGAAAAAGAATAAATGGTAGTAACATCAGAAATCAACTCACAGAACAACTGAGACCAACTCTTGATGCCTCTGATCAAGTGTTGTATGCCACCAACAATGTTAGGCTTTGGCAGAGCATGCCGAAATCCAGAAGAGGACTTGTTTGTCTTTATGATCATTTTGGATGATTTTGTTGAACTCTCTCCTCCCCCCTCTTCTCTTCCTTACACACCAAACATCCCAAAATTACATACAGACAGAGAGATAGATACTCCAATTGATGCCAAAAGAAACAGAAACAGAGAGAAAGAGAATACAGAAAAGAGTGTTTGAGAGAGAGAGAGAGTACTGGTAACAGTTGAGGCTTTTGAATCTGCTTTAGGTGCGCCTAACTCAACACTTGAATGTGAAGCACAGCCAAAAGAGAATGGCAGAACCATAAATCTCTCCATTCTTCCTCTCATTTTTATCTTCAAAGCCAGCCAAACTTTAGGTATATGAGCTTCCACTTGATGAGATTGGCGAGAGCATATAATCAAGAAAGCATCATAATCTCCTAGAGCTGGCTAGCTTACCTATACAAGGGAAGGCTATATCACCTATGAGGGGTCTATTATATCACCAGGCACTGTTTATCTTTATGAACAAGCTATAATGATTTACACGAAGAATTAAAGAAATATATGAGAAGTCAAGTTTGGTATGTGAGAGAGAGAGAAATAGTATACTACAAATGTCATAATGGAGTGGGTGTTAGAGTTGTTAGTTGGTTAAACTGTGCTACTCAAGAATGTTTCAAGTATGGATTAATTAGTATTTAGCTCTCACAATTAAACCTACTTTTATTCCCCTAAAATGGGTCCCAAAACAATTATTATATATACTCTCACGTGGGTACCGCCAATCTTTGCTTCACTTGTTTACCAAGGCATGGATTTTTAGAGATGCTATTATGTTTGATTCTTCTGGGAAATGCATTTTTAAAAGCAGTTCTTTGAAGGCTTATTTGATTTTCTTTTTGGTCGTTTAGAATCACTTTTGGTGTTTCAATTAGTCGTTTGTACTTCAATTGATTAAGTAATCTTAATGTAATGAGAGCCTATAGATGACGCTGACTTTAATTTGCATCCATCCAGAAACGTCATAGAGTAAATCACAAGGGAGTTCTTCAAATGAAATTCAAAAGGAGACTCGAGTATTTCTTTGTGTCCAAGTTGGGTAGCGCAAGTAACGTTCATGGGTCCTGGGCAAGCAAAGTCTGATGCTTTTGACCTTCCTAATGTACTTGTTTGTGCCAACATTCATGATAAGCTAAAGTATAAAGTATTCACATTTTTTACTGGACTGCAAATAAAGAGGTATTAGTCATTAAGTGTCTGTGATAATTCCGATTATCTGATGGAACAGTGTGATTTCTGAAATTAGAAATTAACCTTTTCGTCTAAAGAACAGAGTGACAAGCATGCATTACCTGCCATGGGAAGGGGGTATCCTGAAAAAAGAAAAAGACGAGTGCTTGCAAGGAGATGGGGAAAAAATCTAAAAATGAAGGATTAACTAATCATGAAAATCCATGTTAACTGGACAGTTATACGAAAAGACACATTTCCCTCTTTAATTAATCAATTGCAGCTTGATATTTGACTAGACACACCATATCTGTTTTTCAAATTACCTGCCCAGGTTTTTTCCCTAGTGAATCAGACTACACGTATCAATCTTTGAAGATCTCGCAAGCAATTCAGCTCCTTCTGGTAATGAATTAAGAATGCTCAATCTTGTTTTATCTCAGTGACATAATTTTACAAATTTAGATTGCTAGAGGTTCAAATTTAATGTTCTATGAAAATATTTTTCAAATGTTAAAAAATAGTAGTCGGATCTGTAATATTTACTAGTCCCTCCGGTCCTTTTTATAAGCAACTTTTATTCTTATTAAGCAAAACAAATTGACGGTTAAGATTAGTTAAAAATAATAAATGTGTAAAAAATGTCATGTTTTTTTCAAATATACCCTTATTTATAAAAAGAGCATGGGAGAGAGAATAAATAATAAATATGAGAGAGAGTGAGTATAAAATATGAAAAAGAATGTGTAATAAATGAGTAAATGAAAGAGAATTAGTGGTGAGTATGGGATAATTAATATAAAGATATGTATTTAATAGAGGTAGAAAAGAAAAAGTAATTTAAATTTTGAGACATAAGGAGAAAGTTGTTTATTAAAAAGACCAACAAAAAAAAATGCTTACAAAAAAACGAGCGGAGGGAGTATAAATCGATGAAATGGATGGGATGTGTACTTCGAGACCAGAAAACTATTGGGGTAAAACCAAGAGTTAGAAGCAATACATGGAACAGAGTAAAAGATTGGGAAAAAAGATATCTGCACTCTACTTGTCTAAACTCTTTTATGAAATTCTGATCCCTTTGTCGCATTTTCAACACCTTTATGTCATGGTTCACTATTGTTTCTGAATTCTGATCCTTACTAGATAAATATTACTACACACCCAAGTAGAACAGATCCACTGTGCTTGATCTCTAACACATATGATCACCATGTGTATAATCAACTTGTCCAACAAACTCCTCAACTTCCATCAGAGTGATTTCGTTCCATCACATGCTGCTATACAACAGTGCACTTCCTCTCGTATGTCTGATATCTCAAGATGATGGAACCAAAGAGTGAAGCAGCTGGTCCATGAACCCTAAATCAACTGATGCAATGTCCAAACTAACAGCGAATGCTTTTACATCTCATGACACTTGTGGCTGCCTGTCAAAAAGATAGAGTTGAAGAGAGATGTTTTAAAGGGGCTGTGGTCTAGTTTGGACAATAAATATATCTTTTCCAACAAGACATCCTTCCACATCTTGTGGGCAACCAAATTTCCTTTCAAGGAAAAACCCCACTGCACAAAGACGTTGACCTACTTGTCGGCGGAAAACTGGGTCAATTGTTAATGGTTTTTTGCTATAATCCACTGTCAAGCGGATAACCTCCCCATCTGCAGGTCCTGCACCACGTACAAGCAACTCCTCACTGAAGTTTGCAAATGCTAGGGTTTGCACTAGCCCATTAAATTTCCCAGATGAGATACGCCACGGGGTTCCCCGTGTCCCAGAAGCCAGGGTTTCACCAAGGCCAGAAGCAATCTCTGCCTCTACATAATTATGATCCTGGTTTGTTGTGCTGAAAGTATGTAATACAAAAGATAAATCTGGTGAAAGCATTTCTTGGACCAGAACTGCCATTGTAGCTTCTTTCTGAGGCACACCGGCAGCACGACGGCTTAAGACTGCCCTTCTTGTGTACAATGAAGCCCAAACCTGGCTAACTGCGGCAGCAAAAACTGATGGATTGGAAGGGCTAACATTGGGTATTGATTCATAGAGTCCAGCTGCTGACATGCCGGCCAAGTCCTCAACATTGGCACTAGAACGAACAATTAAACGTGCACTGTCTGGAAATATCCTTCTGATGCTTTCAATAATATCTTTTGGAGGCTGAAGAGAAGAGATCAGTTCCTGGAGCTGATGGCATAACGTATCAAGTTCACCTACTTCCAATTTCGCTGTCTCTATCTTTTCCAGCATAGACCTAAATGAATCCATGGACTTGCTCTGCTTCAGTGCCAATTCCATGGAGCCAAAAGGTATAACTGCCCCACAAGGGACTTGAAAAGACACTGGCACCCCTTGATCACTATAAACTGTAACAGCAGAAACAGAATTTCAGAAGTTCAAGCACATTACAGAAGAGTTGACAAAAGGAATTGTTATGAAAAGTAAAATGGAAAGGAGCATTTAAGGGGTCAAAATCAAGGTTTAAAGTTCAGTTTCACAAATGTTTAATTGTTAAATTTTGAACCCAAAAAAAAAAAAAAATTGTTAAATAGATTCCTCTTACCTTTATCAGAAATTCTTGATAGAGAAGACAAGCGACCACAAGCTGCAGCCTTTGCACCAGAAGTTTCTGTCTCTGCATCTGGAAGCAGGATAATTCCGGCAGAAACACCCTGTAGATGTGCACAACAATTATTGGACCAAAAGCTCTGGATGTAAACATCAAAACAAGGAATTTGAAAACGAAGAAGACAAGCCAATAGAGAACATGATTACAACCGAACGTAGCAAGTTTCTGACAATGAACCAGTCAACGGCACCACCAAATCCACCGTTAAAAACACATTCATAGTAAATCAATTATCAACTCCAACGTCTTTATCCCTTTTTTATTAAGCTAGATCATTTTGCCTATACGAGGACCATAATCCAGACTAGGCGGGATAAAAGAATAAAGTCAACTCAGAATATATCAGAGATCAAATATATTCTCTACCTGATTGGCATAGGAGATTCTACCAGCAGAAGACGAAGGAATTTCAGTTCCAGGAAAAACGTCATCAGAAGAACTTTTAGCAAAAGAACTTCCATCTGTATCAACCGATGACGATGGCTTCAGATTAACGCCTGCAGTGGATGCTTCCAACCTAACAAGTTCAATCAAAGTAACAACATCAAAGATGAAAAACATCATAGAATTAAATGAGTTAAAGTTAACGAGAGATATTTAGAAAAAGAATTCACATCACAGTAATACAACCTCACACTTGTGCCCAGAAGTTTCTGTATATCAGCAACTATTTCTTCATCTTCACATGTGACAAAAACAACTTTTTCCTGTAGCAAGAATTTATTGATGTCAAAGACGTAAACATAATATAAACCGCATTAAGAAGTGAATGTTTAGAAAGGAACATGCCTGCCGGGCCCTAACACCAAGATGAGATAAGTGAGGCAGCTCTTGCTTAAGTATAACTCCAACTATATTCCTTCCTGCCGCTGTTACCTGCCAGAATAGTTAAACCTAATAATTAATACAAAAAATTCAAGTCAGTCATATAAAGTCAATATAAATCTTGCAAACCTCTTCATCTCCATCAGCTTTGTCAACTACAAGGATAACAGGTCCTTCTGTTGATGGTGGCAATGACCCAGGGACAATTCTTTCAACCTAAGTCAAAGAAACTCAAATTCATGTAATTCAGCCACATCTTTTGCAACAAACATGAGACACAACGTTTTAAGAGCAAAAAGTTTTTGCCAGCACTAGACTTTCTTGTTATTTCTAAGATGTATGAATTGCATACAGCAAGTAGAAGACGGGCTTTCACAAGATTTTTAGGGTAGCGAGCAAATCTAGGATTCTCTTGGCTATTTTCCTCTCCTTTGTTGAAGGCATCAATACAAGAATGAACATCTCCTAATTTCCAAATATCCAGCAAGGGGGGGGGGGGTTGTGGGTGTTGTTGGCATGACTAGAGGATGAGCAAGGTTGAATAATGAGAAGAGAAGGAAATTTAGAAAAACAAGTAGAGTAGTCCAGTTACCTTAAAACCCAAATCGTTCTTCCCCTGCCAAGACTACAGCCATGTTAATCAAATAATTTTTTTCACTATTCATTTCCATTATCAAATAGTTTTTGGCCACTAATGGCCTTGTACCCTAGTGGCATGAAAGCTTCCTGGTAAGTGGGAGGTTGCAGGTTTGATCTCACTTGTAACCTAGTGGCATGAAAGCTTTTACGCCGTCAGTGCCGGCCCCCAAAATTCAAAAAAGCAAAACTAGTTGTTTGCCATTATTAACAATTAGGTTTTATGAAAAGTCACCCGTGAATAAGTAAATGAGCTAATAAGAATATGCAAAAATTGGATCTTAAAAGTTATTACATCAAATCTAGATTAAGAAGATTGAAGTCGAGGGCTATATTCCATATTGGTTCCTGAAAGATTTCAGGACCATCAGTTTGGTCCTTGAAATTTATTCCCATCAACTTGTCCTCGTTTAGAAGTTTTCTTGTCATCAATTTAGTCCAAAATGAGATAGTACAGTATTCAAAGTATTAAAACTCACTGGTGTATCAATAGAAACAACATAAGAAAATCAGAGACAACACTACTTGATACAGCTTAGAGTACCTGAATCAATGTTCCCAAAGTGTTTCCAGGTACAAGAACATCCCAACCTTGAGAACCAAGAGCACTTCTCACAGCTTTCAGAAGAAGCGTACACAATTTTGAAACCTGAAAAATCACACTAAGATTTCCAAAGGAAAAAGTTAGACAATCTACTAGGTTCCTAATAGTTGCACTATTTATAAGTCATAACATGCAGCTCCTTTCAGGCTTTGCGAAACATTTTTGCGTTCTTTCAACATTTTCAATAAATTTGATGGGGAACCATGATACTTTGTTTTTATTACTTTAATAATTCTTCACATATTTCAATAGGGTTTAAAGTTTAAAAAATGAGTACAATTTTCGAAATACTTGTTATCTCTTCCGTGCATCACGGGGGAAAAATATCGTTTTATGGCCAAGGAAGAAAAAAAATTAAAGGAAACCACAGATGCCCCTGAAAGCCAAAATAACTTATGAGAATTTTCTGGTAAAAATATGTGAAGCAAACAAATAACCATACCTAGCACGAATCTCAGCTTCAGTATATGTTCTTACACTGTTTTCAGGGATTCCCAGTGCTTTTCCTAGCACCTGGAACAGTTCAAGTGACATGTCAGTACACTTCAAGATATATGCATCAGAAGAACAATTTTGTTTTGTAAAAAACTCAAACAGTCAAGATACACTATTAGCTAGTTACTGGAAGAACAGCGCAATGCTTATTAATGGTATAAATGCACATTATTCTAGAGAGAGGGGAGGCCAAAAATACACAAAACCATCAAAACTTGTCAGTGCATTTAAAAGACTGTTATCTTGGAACAAGAAAATGAAGTTCAGTCCTCCTTAAAAAGTTCAACTCAATTTCAGAATTGGACCTTACAAGTATGAGGTCACGAAGAGGAAGATGTGCTCTAACCTGGACTTTTTCGGGGAATATCTTCAAAAGTTCTTCGGTATATTCATTAGTGAGCCGCCTCGATCTATCAAGAGTAGCTTTCAGTCTCAATGCCCAAATTGTTTTCCCATCTTCATTTCCTTCAAAAATGGAGAACGGAAAGCAGTCAGAATGAAGAAACGGCAAGAGACTATGTAAGGTAATATATCAAAACCCAAATTCAAGGGTTTGACCAAAAAAAATAAAAAAAAACTAGCAACCTTCCATTTCGGAAAGGCCTCTTTTCTTCCAGGCAAGGAGCTCATTTTCAATAGCATCACATTCTTCAGGTTTCCAACTAGATAACTTCAGCTGGTGTACTCCGATAATAAGGGCTCCAAGTGGGTCATTCCAAGCATTTACATTCTTTGATTGCACATTTGCTGCAAGCCAATGAACGCCTCCCATAACATCAAGCACATTGAGAAACCTGAAAAAGGAGAACAATGCATTGCCATAATCATACGTATCTGGCAAACCTTTAAACTTCAACAGGAATAGTTTTGACACACAGGAACAGAAGCAAGATATTTTTCTTAACTGGTACTAAAAACACCTGTTATAAAAATAGACATACATCACGATTCAATTGTTCCTTTTCTGGAAAAATATGTGGAGCAGTGTTCCTAACAATATTTTCTAAAGAAGATCCCTAAGGAAACCATGGGCAAAATGCCAAAATGAAGGCAAAAAACAATTCTGTACCCCAACAGATGAAAAGACAGAGATTTAATTAATAAAAATAGGAACATTTGGCTCCAACCAGGTGCATAAAATAATGGCATAGTGATAAGACCCATCCTCCTACCACTACTAGGGAATCGTGAAAAGACAGGAAAAGGGGAAGAAGTTACCTTTTGTTGGTCAGAAAATTGACTTGGAAAATCCTACTCTTTTGGAGAAAGACATAAAGGACTAGGCTTGCTGTTGGCAGGGGTCATAGGGTGGCTATAGGGTTATGTTGGGGGCTGTGCTAGCCATTGTTTTTGTATTTTAAGTAGTGGTCAATGTGTCTGGGAAGGGGAGGACTTATTTTGCATTCAGACTTCAGAGTGAAGTGAGGAGAGCCTGGCCTCTCGAAAGGGGGTTGGAGAAAGATATTAGCCTTTTTCATCATTTTACCTTTCAAAATTAGTGTATTTCATTGTGCTAGTGAGAGTGATTGTGCTGCCCTGTATCTTTGTGTGTGTTGTAAGAGTTGTATCTTGTGTTGTAACCTTCTGTTCTTGAGGAGGGAATATTTGGTGATTAATATCAGTTTAGTGTTGTTTTAAATACTGTTCTACCTTGGTCTCCACCACATAGACTGCATACAAAATAAAGTTTTCCCGTGCTTCTTCCAGCCAGAAACTCTAGAAATTGATGAATAAGAACTGCTCCAAACAGAAAGGACATATCCCAACATTTCCGGAAAAAAGGCCAAACCACTCATCTATTGTTAGATTAGTAGATAAGAATTCTTCACTAAGCAGAATGCAGTGCTTTCTTAACATACATCGCAAAAAATTTTTAACAACTACCAATAAATGGACTTTCTATTAGGAAAAGAGATACCACGGTCCACGAACATACTAACCTGCTTAGAAGAACAAATGAGTAGTCCTCTAGGCCAATCTCACAGAGGCGCCACTGTACATATAAGAATTTGAATCAAAAGGTGTTGAAAAAGTACGTTCAAGCATGCATGAAATAAATATCCAATCAAAAGTGTTTTCTGTATAATCAGATAGAATCATTATCACCTTTTGACGCATAGCTATTGCAATATCAGGAGCATCATTCCTAAGGCCACTTTCAAGACCCTTTACAGTAATTTCTCTTAATGCATTCAAAGATTCCATTGTCTTAAATAGCAGAGTAATTCCTTGGTCTCCCTTGACATCAACTGAGTCTGCGTCCATGTTCTGGAGATATAATACATAATCACTTATTAGTAGATGCAAGAATAACACCTACTTTGGAAGCAAGAATCAAATAAAGGGGATCAACTGTACTTGTTCCTTCTAAAAAGGCAAAGCAATGGCAGTTTCTATGCAAACAAGAGCTTGAAAAACAACCACCAGATTTCATCTTATTTCCTCAATTCTACTGCAACAAATGTAACTACGAAGTTATTCTTGTAATCTTATTCCATTTCTATATTGCGGAAAAGCATTAAGATAGAAAACAGAAAGGGAAAGCAGGAGACAAGTGGTTGAAGTAATCACATATCACCCAAGATAGTGATTAAGCATTTTATATAATCTGTTAATTCACGGAGACATATTGCTCAAATAATATCTGTGTCCTTTCCTTATTAATATCCTTTCAATTGGGTAGGCAAAAGAGAAACAGTAGAGCGGTTTAGACTATACCAACGATATTTCAGAGCCCAATCATAGTTAACAATAATAACTCTCTTTTCTCAGCCTTTAAACTTACTTCTATAGGCACGTCTAACCATATTCTAGAGATTCCGAAGACATAGTCACACAGATCAAACTAAATGAAAAAATTTCAATATTTATATACCCTCACGAGATTTTATCTGGCTCTGAAGAAATGTGAAACAAGGATGCAGAAAAGTGCCTCTGAATCACTTAATTTAATTTGAAAATAAAAAGGGGAGAGGAGGCGACAATTCTACCACTCAAATCCCTCAATCGCATCAACAAAGAATGGAAAAGCGAAATAAATACACCTATGGTACTAGGCAACCAGAAAAGGAAATAAAACCATTGAAAATGAATAATTAATATAAAAAATTCATATTGTCCCACAAATGGCATATTACATCTTCAAACTGGAGATACAAATACAAGGAAACTATATTAATCAAATTACCTTTTTGCACTCCAAGAATGAATTAAGAGCTAAAATGTCATTTTCACCCAAAGAATTCCTGATGGAGTCTAGCTGTTCTGCGAGGCTGCAAAATGACAAAATTATAATTTATAAGCAGATACTTATTTACTGGCTACCAATAAGTTACATGCCAAGAAATTTGAATATCTACAAAGGAGTTATGGTGTAATTCCCTCACTTTGTTTTCTATTATCTTTACGTTCATTCCGTTTCATCATTTTCCTACTCCAGGATCCATAAAAGTGGGGTAACTAATTTCCTGATGGTTAATATACTACTGATCCAACCAAATTTATCAAGAACTAATCCCCGTTCGCAATGAAACCTTTAAATTAAGTAATCAAAAAATTCACTTATTACTTAACAGGCTTGAGAAAATACTTCTACTATAATTTCGATTTACAGCTATGAGCAAATCAGACTCCTAAATTTTGCTTCATCCGAAAACTTTCACGTTTTAGTTTATTTCATGAAATGGTTTGAAATTTCATTTCTAAGTCATGACCACTTGATTGCACAGAATAAAACAACTCAATCTTAATGAATTGAAAATATTATCTCCTTTGATGTTATAGGCTAACAGTTAATGGTAATAGCATTTCCTTGGCATTCTTAGTACAAATAAAAATAAATACAAAAACATGCTATTGAAGCTCATGCAAGTCTCAGTAAAAAACACTTCTTGATCTTTTACAGAAACAACAGAACTAAAATTTCATTAGCTAAAGTAAATTTTACTATGTCCAGATACCACTTGATGATAATATAATCTGTTAAAGGTTAAAACAATCCAAAAGTAAGGTTTAAGTTTAAAGTAGTGATGATCTCTACAACGTAATAGAAACAAACGTAAATTTACAAAAGGAATGGAATGAGGATTATGACAAAGTTTAGGACTTATAAGCCAAACCTGCCAGCATTGAAGAAATCTTTGAGTTCACGATGAAATATCTTGAACTGTTCAACAAATGGTTCGCTAAACTCTCCAGGATTCTTTGTAATTCTAGCAAGCATTGCTTCAGTAGTAACCAAATCTTCAGGGCCAGCGTTTCTGTGAAGTTTGTTTTGTATTGTATGCTTAATTTGAAGCTGGAATGTAAACAAATTATAGGACAGAAAATCATTATTTAACTATACTAAGAATAGATATACCAAATATCTCAGGAAGGATTACCTTGATGTCTTTAGGGATATCATTTCGATGAGCAATATCTCTAATTCGTGTCAAAGGAACAGAGGCAGTGAATTCTGCCTTGAAAGATGGCAAACATGGATGAATCTTCCGAATGACTAGAATTTCCTGCACATCAATCACATATTAATGTGAAATTTTATGAGCGTCATAACCATGATAAAAACTATCAATTCAATCCATGGTAAAGTTTGGGTAAATAATCATCTTGCAACAAAGTTATCCAGTGAACTGAAGTTTGATTTCAGTTCAAAGGGGCAAATGCATCCTACCAACATCTGTTTCAATGATTGGAATATGAGCGAAAAGGCAACTAGCTAGAAAATTAACCTTCTATACCCATGTTAAACAAATTAATAGACTACCTGCGGTGAGACATCTTTCCGACTAGAATGTCGCTCTAATTCACGAAATATGAGCCTTGAAATCTCAGCATGTCTATTTGGCCGTTGGTGGCCCCCACCTTCAAAACAAGCAATTTGCCCCGTGTTTATCCACTGCATAAGATAATCATATAGGGGCTAAGAAGAGCATGCATGAATTGATATCAAGAAAAGACAGGTAAGGGAGCAAAGAAGACCTTCAGATAGATAGCAGAGTATAGAAGAGCCTCCAATCGATCTTCACCTTGCAAACTTTCAGCAATGATATCACGTACAGCATCAAGCTTCAAAACAAAATCGTAGATGAGTGAACATTGTAATCCGTTAGTGATTTATTACAACAAAAAAAAAACTCTTGAAAGTTTCTTACACAAAGTATTAATCCCTCCTAGAACTAAAATCTGGAGCTAAAATCATAAAACTTATGGCTATAGAAGAATCATGTATGAAATATGCTGGGACAGTTTTAAAACAAAGCCACATCCACACATGTTCAAACACTTGGAATTGGAACAATATAACATTTCAGACAGCACCCAAACACTTTAGGTTTGGTCATTGTCGTTGTGTCCATGTCAGCGTCCATACTTCTTGTAGGTTCTTAGTATCAATGCAACTCCACCAATAAGAGAATACTACAACAAATAAGTCCTGTAAAGGAAAAATCCAGCAGAAAAAATAACGAATTGTGTTACCTTTCTCCACCAATTCCTTGCTTTCTGATCACCTTCAACCAACTTCAGAGCCAAGCCTTCAAGCCCCGTGAAGTCCCATTTTCTTTCTGTTTCGTGGCTGTGATGTTCATTGGATTGCATGAAAGAGGCAGCTTTACCTTGCCACTGTCCTACAAAAGGACTTGGCTCTTCTTCCAAAACAGAATCACCATCATTCACTTCATGCTTTTCATCTACCAAATTCTTCTCGTCTTCTTCACCCTCATCATGAACCAAAGGAAGCAACTCCAGATTCTCCTTTGTCGAATTCCATCTAGCAACAGTACTAAATTTCCCTCCTTCCGGGAGATTCAAAACCCTGTTCTCTCCATCTTCCCATACCAAACTTTTGTCCTTCCTCGCAATCACAAATTTAAACTCAATATTTTTACCTTTTCGTAACTCCAAGTCACACACCCACCCACTCTCCGTCCAGGACATTGGTACACTTTTCTTCCATGAGCCCAATTCTTTCGTTGATCCTAGAATCACAACATGCTCACCAAATTCAACTTGGTGATCCAATCTAATATGCAGTTTCACTTTCCCACGTCCTGAAGATTTCATATTATCCTTCTTTTGCATTGCTTCCTCTTCCCTGTCAAAAGCATTACAACATTACAGGAAAAATATAAATTCCAAGGGCACTCTGTGGCCAAAAGAAATGACATTCAATACCGTTATAGAAAAAGTGACTTTTTTAAAGAAGAAAAGGAAGAGTAGCGTCTCATAGTTGAACTGCTAAAAAGTGATCGTTTCCAAATAAATCACCAGCAATTGGCTTTAACTTTATCCTCCCCGTATGTTATAAGGCTTTGCAAAGCTACAGAACTTTTTCCCTTATTTTCCTTTTCCTGAAAAGCTTCCACACACTTCAACTCCCTCGAATTCATACTCGATTGCCCTCGAATGCAAGTTCAAGAACAATACAGCAAAATAAAAAGGAAAGCAGGAAAAATGCAAAAACAAGGGAACATAGAGTACCTAGTTTCCGTGGAGACAGCTGAAATAGCTCTGCTAAAGTGTTTTTTGGGGCGGTGGAGGTGAATAGAAACAGGGTGCCTGGAGAATAAGGAAGAATTGGGAAGCGGAGTTTGATGACATTGATGAAGGAATCTGAATGACTTGCGGGAAAGGTGGATCTGGGAAGAAGAAGAGCAGTGGAAGGCACGGAGAGAATCCATTAACATTCAAGGAGAGAAGCAAAGGTTATGGTTAAGGATCGGAGTGAGTGTGTCATAATGAAGACCGAAGAATAGTGGAGAGTCCAAGAGAAGGCGGGGGATTTCAGAGGAGCGAAAAGAGGAAGGCTGATCTTATATACACGTGGATCAGAATTTGACGGCTGAAAGACACGCTATATATGTAATGGGATCTTAAATACTAGTAATCATGATTCATGAAAATGACGACACGGACGATCCAAATACAGCAGCTGGGAAAATATCCTGAAATAATTAGATACTCCACAAAAGCCTTCACCCAAAAATATATGCTATGCAGAGACATTTTCTAGTTATGGCCTACTTTTATCGGTCAGTCAATTTTATTCTTTTTTTTTTTTTGGGCAACCAGTCAATTTAATTCTGATTATGTTTGGGATAGCGTTTTTTTAGAAAATAAGTGTTTATTACGTAAGTTGAGATAAAACTCTTTTCACATATTTACCTTATATATCATAAATCACAATTTATAATTATTTATAAATAAAAAATAAGCTATCTCAAACGAGTACAGAACTATCTATCTAAAATGTTCAAGTTTATTCTAGAGGATGGAAATGATTCATAGGAATAGAAACATCCAATACAACATGTCCCTGAAATACAAGGTCAAATTCAATTACTTTTTAGAACTAAATTAGAGATTTGTTACAAATCATCATCAGTATATAAAATAAATATATTATTAGTATAAAATATCAAAACCCATAATTTATAAATTATAATGCATTAATAGAACATACATATGGTGGGTTAAAATGCACAAAGAATAATTCTATATTCAAATGGTAATCAATATCATCAAAAATTAATATGTAATTCATTTAACGTCCTAAGTTATTTTTTTCAACAGGACTCAATGCTTTAAAATATTTTTATATTAAATGTCATTGAAAAAAACATTTTATATTAAAATTCGGACGTAGTATTTTAGGATGTTAGATATAGCATGTACTAGTTGTGTTAGTAGGAAAAAATGTGGATGAAAATTATAACTTACAAAGAATTCGTAGTACTTATTATGCATTTCTTAATATGTTAGAGTTGTATTATTACTATTATATCCATTCAAAACCAATGGCTCAATCTTATTGTCCTGAAAATTCAACGTGCAGCTAGCTGTACCTTAGGCTCTGTCGCTGGGGCTTTATTCATTTATTTCACTATTTCAGAGTGAGAAATTGGGCTCTGTTCCTATTCTACTTTGAACAGAGCTCATATGTAAATGAACGGGATTCGACTTTCCTCCTTTGCACCTTTATAAAAGAAGGTCCGCTGTAGTATCTGAGTTGTTAGATAATTATATTTTTATAATATATTAAATCTGAATCGTTGAAATATGATCCAACAACCCAGATTGTACAACGGATCCTCCTTTATAAAGGAGGAAAGCCCAATCCAAATGAACAAGATACAATTTCTTGCTTTATTTTATCTCTCACACATCACACAGCGTTGCTCTGACCTCACGCTATGGTTTTATACTTTGTACTTTCAAACGAGCCAGTTTCATATTGTAGTGAAAATGCTAAGACTAATTCAGTAAAATTTCATGCTATGAATCCCTCCTATCTTATATGGAGCTGGGAAAATGGGTCGGCCCTTCATGGGCTCGGGCCTAAACGGGCCGGCCAGTTTAGACCCGTTTTCTAAAAAATATCATATTTTTTAAGCCCGCGGCCCTACAGGGCCGGCCCTTTACGGGCTCGGGCCTAAACGGGCTAAAACTCATTTTAATTCAAACTTTTTTTTTAAAGTTTTACAATTTATTTATTATTTTGCTTTAAATTGTTATACATTATTTTTAAAAATCATAAATTTTTAGTTAAAATAATCATCTAATGTCCAAATTAGCCTTTTTTTTTAAGTTTAAATGAATAAAACATTGTAGAAAATAAAATAAATCAAACCAATTAATAAGTGTTTGCCTGTTATTAATACTCTATTAGGAACTTAGGTGTCTCTCATATTGATAATTTGATATAATGATATTATATTTATTAATTTATTTTAAAAAAATATTAAACGGGCCTAAAAGGGCCGGCCCGCAGGGCTTCAGGGCTGGCCCTACAGGGCTTGCGGCCCTACAGGGCCGGCCCTTTTAGGCCCGCTTCCATTTTCAGCCTCTAAATCATAGGCCCGGCCCTCGACGGGCTCGGGCCTAAATGGGCCGAGCCCGTCAAAATTCCCGGCTCTAATCTTATACTCCCTTTCCTTTCCTCTGGTCTTAAATATAAGGCCTAATTTGCTCATTCAATTCATGTCACAGTTAATTTTTTATTCATCACTTAAAACGCAAGAGTTTGACTGACTTTATTACTTATCAAGTAATGTTGCTGGGAGGAAAAGCAAGCGAAAGAGAAAATTAATGGGCAGAATTATATCACTTTAAAAAAAGAGCAATCCCAAAGTATATAGAGAGTAAAATGATATTTGTATGGAAAAAAGTAGGGGTGTTCAAAGTATCTCAGTCTCGGATATTTTATCTCAGGAATTTCCCGTCCGGGCCGAGACAGGGATCGGGAAAACCGGGACCGAGATCTAAAAAATCCGGGACTGGGATCACACCTTGTGATCCCGGGAATTCCCGGGTTTTTTTACCTTAAAAAATAGTTTATTATTTTATTTTTGTATTTTTTAACCCATAAATTAAGTTATCATTTGATAAAATGTATATCATATATTTAGTTAGAGTTAAATCGTATATATCGTGATACAAATCCTAAATATATAATGTATAAAGATAATAACAAAAATGATGAATGTGATAATAATATTAATAATAATATGTTATTCTTCAATTCTAGCTCAATTTGTGTGATTTTTATGACCTTATTAGGTGTTAAATAATCGCTTTAAACACTAGATTATAAAAAATTTAACTAATATAATTATATTATTAAGACCGGGAATTCCCGATCCCGGTCCCGGGAATTCTCAGTCCAGGTTGTCTCGGGACCAGGAATGACATCCTAGTCCCGGCCATTCTCGGGACGGGAACCGGGAATGGATGATCCCAGTACCGTCCCGGATTTGAACACCTCTAGGAAAAAGAGAGAGAGAGTCAAACGATATTGTATTACTTTGAAGAGGAATATACAAAACTGATGATGATGCTGAGATATTCATCTAAAAAAGTATGACCAGCTGATTAATGTGAGATTATGAGAAATCAAAATCTCACTTAAGTATTGACAATAAAAATCTCTTCTCTTATCTTCTCAACTCTCTTCAGAATTTCCTTAATTGCTATATCAAACGCATCTTCAATGGTCTCAAATCTAGACTTTGGATCGCCATATATGATCCTGGGAATAAGCTTTATAACCTCTTCTCTCAAAGCCATCACTTCAGTCTTTGAAAATCTCAACAAAACATCACTGATCATAACACCTTTCTCTCTCACATCTTCTCCCGGTATAAACACAGAGTATTTAGACCCATCCTTAGGCAAATGCCATAAATATTGATCATAAGCTGAACTTGGATGAAAAAACACAGGAACACACCCAGCTAAAATAGAGTCAAAAGTTGATCTTCTGGTGTATGAATCTCCAGGAGGCTGCAAGCAAAAATGAGAACTTTGAAACACCTTAGTGATACTCACAGGGTCTTCACATGGATTACCTTTACCATAGCAGCTAAGAAAGTTGCAAGCTTTGGAAGATACAGGACATTGTTTAATGAGCTCATTTCTGAGACGCTGTGTTGAGTTTGGCCTTGGAGCACCTACAAATGAAAACAAGTAGGGCCTTTTCACTTTTCTCATTCTCTTTTGCCATTTCAGAATCTCATGGTCCTTTAAAGGGTGAAAGTAAGTTGGGTATGGGATGGGAAAATCATTAGGGTATGAACCAGATTCTATAGGCAAAAAGGACATGTTGGAAAACTGTGGAAGGAACATAAGTTTTGTTCCCCAGTCAGAATCATTCTCTGTTCTTCTTCTGAAATCCCAACCAATTCTTCCTCCAACAAGAAAATGGTCCCTACCCCACATTCTCTTCCATTCAGGTCTTGCTGAAAGCCAGTTTGAGAGTTCAATTGGAGAAGCATCTCTTACTGAAACATTGTTATCCCATAGATATTGACCCACATCAAGACCAGCATAATAAGGTACAAATACAGCAGAAGCCAAAGATGAATTCTTGGTTAAGCATCTATAATGCTTCATCTTGTTGTGAAAAATGACTTCCAGTGAGAATTGGTTAGTGGCGTACCAACGATTCTTCAGCAACAAAACTTGACCTTTTGATCTCTCTGTAAGCATAATCTTAGGTCCAAGTCCTAAATTGGTCATGAAAGGACACATATCCATCCATTTCAAGAGCCTGTGACATCTTTTGAGTAAATCCTCATTGAACCTACTAGGAAGATCATGCATGTAGATATATTTGCCGGAACAAGGATCATCCCAATCTTGTTCTTGAATCTCTATGGGGTTTTCGTTTTCTGTGATAGTATCTGTTTGCATATCAGAGACCCCACTAGTTGAGAAAACAGGGACAGATAGATCAGAGGTAGTAGTGTTTTTTCCTGAGAAATTCATGGTTTGACCAGAATTAGGCCCTTGGACTTGGTTGGATATAAGCAAAAAAGTGATCCCACTGTGACCATGACGAACAGCCATGTAATCCAAAAAGAACAACGA
The DNA here is from genome assembly GCA_963855925.1 of Inga laurina. NCBI lineage: Eukaryota > Viridiplantae > Streptophyta > Magnoliopsida > Fabales > Fabaceae > Inga > Inga laurina. The sequence continues at coordinate 61,894,709 of OY979709.1, forward strand.
GAGACATAGTACAAAGGAAGTGATAAACACAAACCTCAGGTGATCAAACAACTTCTGCATCATCTTCTTCATTATTTGATATGGCCACCGAGAGAGAGAGAGAGAGAGAGACTGTGAGCTCTCGAAAGAGAGATTGTGTTCTGGGAATATAGGAATTGTAATTGATCTTCCTTGTGTTATTGGTTGGAAGAGAGAATGCAATGGGGGAAAATGTGACTACTGGTGGAGGAAGCCATTAAAGACAAAGAAGGAATAACCATAAAGCTGTAATAAGCACTGTTCAACGAACCTGGGGAGTGAAAAAAAAAAATAAGGAATTTATGTTGTGACATTAATAAGTTATTATTATTTACGTTGACATTTTATAGGAGTAGTAAGGATGATGATATGGTTTTATTGCATTTAATGATTGGTGATTTTCTCTATATGCAGATGCTACTATAAGGCAAATATGTTTGATAAGCTGGGGCTCAAAATCTCGGTGACCGGGCTGCTTATAATTTACGAAAAGTGTTCCAGCTTGTCAAAGATGACACTTCATATAAGCAAACGCATTATTTTGTTGCAACAAATTCTCGGAATGCAGGAACCGATCTTGTCTTATTGGGTGCAAAAGGGCAAATGAATGCAGAGAAAGGAAAATAACCATCCATGTTCATGGGATCTGGCGGGTAATTAAAAATAAATGAATTTATGTTGTCATTGGCAAGTCAATTATGTTTACCTGTTTATAGGGAGTGCTAAGAAATGTGATATTGATTTCATTGCATTTAATGATGGGTTATAGGCCTTTTTAATTTTGGAAGTATTGCTTCTGGGCAATTTTGTTCATAAAGTTTTAAATGTGTGGCAATTCGTCCTGATCGTTATCGTATTTAAGTTTTACCGTTAATTGATTAAATATAGAGGCAAATTTGCTCTAAAATAAAAACTACCAGGATAAATTTATACTTTAATAAAAATGAAATGAACAACAAAATTGCCTTGGAAGTTTCAATTTAGAAGTAAATTTACCCTGAAAATATAATTGCGATAATGGTCAAGGCGAGATTGCCGTGCATTTAAAACTTTCGGGGCAAAATTGTCTTTGAGTCAATACTTTCAGAGCAAAAATAGCCTTTAAACCTTTAATAATAATGATCCTCTTTTAATACATGTGATATTTCTTTTACTGAATGAATTTTGTTTGTGGAATAAATTTGAGAAAAAGACAAATAAATACTACCTGAACTTCAAAATCTTAAATCAGTAATTTCCTAAAAACCTGAATTGTCAATTGATATACTCTTTTTGTCAATTCCATTAATCTTATTGTCAACAAAATCAATTTGTAATTTTGAAGTTCAAGTGATATTTAAGTGTCTTTTTTCCAATAAATTTTTTTTAGGGAAGACAATACTCTTGTCTTGCTCTTTCTCATTTTCTTATCAAAATCCCATTTCCACTTGGGCAAAGGTGCAAATTTGATAATGAACAATATTGCCAGGAACGTCTGTAAGACTTATCTATTTTCGAGTGCAAAAATGGCAATCAACTATTTTTTTGGAGCAAATTTGGCAACGCCGTTAAAAAACAGTTAACGGCCGTTAACTTTTGAAATTTGGGTCACAACAGGCTTCTCCATCTGTATTATTTTAATATTTTTTAAATAGAAAAATATCACTTAGGCCACATAGAAACAATTTCATTTCAGATAACCCCCAAAAAATTCTGAAATATCACTGCAAAGCTTAATTTATTTTTACTGACAGTGATATTTCAGAATCTTTTGGGGGTTATCTGAAATGAAATTTTTTCTGTGGCCTAAGTGATATTTTTCCGTTAAAAAAATATTAAAATAATACATATAGAGAAGCCTGTTGGGACCCACATTTCAAAAGTTAACGGCCGTTATGTGTTTTTTAATGGCGTTGCCAAATTTGCTCCAAAAAAAATAGTTGATTGCCATTTTTGCACTCGAAAATAGATAAGTCTTACTGATGCTCTTGGCGATATTGTTCATTGCCAAATTTGCACCTTCGCCCTTCCCACTTTTAGATTATGAAATGGATGGTTTTGATTTGATATTTTACAAATTTATTATTATAATATTTTATAAACTAAAATGTATTTATTTATTTTATATTACAATTATGAAGTGTATAAATAGGATTTTAAGAGTTTATATGTATTTATTTATATTTATAGTAATAATTTTATAAAATATTAAATTTGAATCATGTATTTTTTCAATCTAATGGCGTATATGAGATTACGAGAAGAAAATGAGAAAGGGAAAAATGAGAAAAACTCAACCCTTTATTTAGGCACATGGGTCCTCTTACTCAATATAGTCATGTTTGAGGTATTGTTAGGCGCTAGATATAGAGCCTTTTCCAATAGAAATTCAAACTTTGATTCATTACATCAAGAGATGTTAGCCCATTTCGCTCGACCTAACCCTTAGGGCATTGCATTGTAACTAAATTGGTTTAGCCACATGTCTTCTCCTCACGTTGCCATCTCCACCCTCCTCACAGTGCACCACGTATCCCTCCTCGAAGGGCACCAAGTGTCACCTCCAAGCGCTGCCACGTGTCTGCGCTTCTTAAATCTTGAAAATGCCTCCCCTCCTATTTGAACTCACGACCTCATGCTCCTGGTGCCTTTGTGTTCGAGTCTTTGCCAGTTACGCCAAGATGAACCTGCGTTATTTAATTACATAATGTTATATATATAATATTATCATAATATAAAATTATATATAAATATATATATATATATAATATTATTAAAAATAAATTAAATTAAATAAAATTTATAAAAAAATATTTATATGCTTATGATTAATTAATCTCAAATTCAATAAATTTTAAGTTTTTAATAAATATTTTTATAACTATATTTTAATCAATTTTATAAATCTAAATATATTTTTAATTTAAATTACTTAATAACAATAATTTAATATTATAAATATTATTTTTAATATAAAATGATAAATATAATACTAATAACTAATATTTTATTTTTAAATAAAATTAAATAATAAATGATATAATAATATTAAAAATATTATTTTTGTCAAAAATTTTAAATATAATATTAATAAATAATAATATAATATTCATTGCTAATAATATTTTATTTTTAATTAAAATTATTTAATAATTGATTTTATAATATTATTTTTAATATAAAATTTAAATTTTTGTGACGGAATTTGCCATAGAAAAGTTCTGTGGCACCGTGGAAAAATATGTTTCCACAAAATTTGCGACAAAATTCCGTGGCTAATTTAATCACAGAAAAATTCCGTCGAAAAAACTTTTTGTAGTGCTCTATCTGGACACCGCTACGTCAACAACGATGAAGGGAAGTTGTAAAGTTAGTAGAGCTGGAGTGAAATTCATATAAAGAAGGCACAAAGTTAGCAAAGTAGTTGAGGTTTTTGTTGAAGGCATTATGTCTAACACCTGTTTCCATTTCGATAATCCAAGAGTAATAAAGATGGAATTCAATGGGCATACAGAAAAGTACAATTATACTAATAAAAATATTTGTTTACAATCCCAACGTTGTTCATCAATGAAAAAAAGAAAATATAGCGAAAACTTAATATTTACAAATTTCACCAAAATATCACAAAATAGACTAATTATGACCACAATCCGGTCCTTGCCTCGAAACACGTGCCACTCACTTTCCAGCGTCTACGTATTTTCCCTTAGACCCACTGGTACCCGCTGAGGTGTTTATTAAAAATAGGGTGAGATTCCGGAGAACCTCAATAGAAGCATGCTATCGTTCATAAAAAATGCGAAAAGTAAATATGATATATGTCATGTAAGCACCGATTAATGAACATTATAAACATATCATCTGTGTATTTATATGAGTAGGGCTCATCCCCACTATTCTGCACCGGTTGGGCTTTCACCAACTCCAGTGTAAGTGCCTCTGACACTTCTGGCCCATCTCTGGGCAAATCGTGTTGATTAATAAAGCGCATTTACAAACATTGGCATCCACACAATCATATAACTATGGCATAATGTATGAAGGATAATGTCCCTACCTCAAAGGTTTATAATCCTCTATTTAATAGTGTCTCGTAAAGTGTGCTCCTAGGACTCCCGCCAGGCCCCGCCGTACCCGGCCCGATGGCATGTTTTCTCAAGATTTTGACCAAAGCAATTATGACTTATTTTCGCCCAAGGAATCCATTTCTGGGCTCAAAATCACCAAATTCAGTTTCAAATTATGAAAATGCCCTTGACAGCCACTATTTAGGGATTTCAGTGGCATTTTCGTAATTATGATTTTTCAGCCTCTACCGAAAAAACGCCCAACTGTAACCCCACCTATTTTTTCCCACTGAGTCCAATGGAACCATTTATTTCATGAAAATCCAACTTCTACTATCAATTCTGGTTCTGGCCAAAATTATTACAAAAAAATGAGGTTTTGTGTTTTAGCTCCTAAAACTTGTACTTTTCCACTTATAATCCTTGATTAACTTGATTAAACACTTCTTAACTATGATTTAAAGGATTTTTGGCAGCATAACCCCTTAGAATTATGGCTTTTCTAATTTTACAAATCAACCCAAAAATCATAAAAACCAAACAACAATTATCAACAACAACTCAAGAAGGCAAGTTCATAAAGTTACTCTCTTTGGCTTCTTAGTTTCCTCTTACTCTAGGCTCCTCCTCCTTCCCTTATTGATCTCAAAGTGTGTCTTCACCACCATAGATTAATGAGAAACAAGAGTTTAGAGAAGGATTTTATGACAATAACACAAAAAAAACCATAAGAATTTAACCTTTTTACCTTAGATTTCCTCTTCCTTCTTTCTAAACTTCAAGAGCTCTCCAAGTTCACACGCTCTCTCTTTTCTCTTTGTCTTGTACGTGAAGTGTATGAAGGAGGAAGGGAAAATATGTATTAACTTGTCATCTTTCTTCCTAGCCCTTGATTTAATCAAGGTTTGAGATCACTCCACCTTACATGCACACTATCCCTCCAACCATACCTCCCACCATACTCTCTCATTATAACCACCATGCATATGTCTTTCACCTAGTGTGCACTCCACCTTTGCCCTCATTGATTTGTGCATATAGTATTGTCAACATCACCTTCATCTTGCTTCTTGGAATTACAATTTCCCTCTTCTTTCCATGTGTGGCCGAAACTTAGGGAAATAAAAGAGGAAAAAATGTTTTTTTTTTCATAATTTCCATAATTCCTATAATTGTATGAAGTATAATTTTCCCTTAATTTCACAATTCTTGCTTTATTCCACCAAGAATAATCTCATTATGCATTTTTCTTTATTTTCCTTGATTAATTGAAATTAACTCCAATTAATTGGAAAATAATAAATCTTGGCTAAATTGGCAAAATTATGATTTTGCTATGCCCTTTGTAATTTAATTCAATTTTTGAATTAATTTGGCCATTTCCTTATGAATATGAATATTTCAAAATTTACAATATCCAACTTCATGAATATTCACCACTTTATTGAATTATTCAAATAATTACAATATATTTTTTATGAATGAAATTTGGGGTGTTACCCATTAGGGCATCAGGTGGAGTGGGAATAGATGCAATATTTCCTTTTCTTTAGAAAAAAATAGTTAATATATTTCTAAGACTTCCTTAGAGTCATGTGGGTTATGATTAAGACCTTGGTTTCCTATAGGTCTTGAAGCTCTGTAAATATATTATAAAATTATGGGTCAAGTTCCACCCATAAATTGATCATCCATTTATTTTTAATAATTAACTAGGTATAGTTCAGTAGTTAAAAAAATTCATGAATCTCTACCAGATGGTCCTGAGCTATAAATGACCCACTTAAAAAAGTTATTTATAATATAATTGTAATATAATTATATTTTGGGAAAAATATTTTTTAAAATTTATTTATAGTATGTAATTACAGTTATGACATGTTATATTTCAGATTTATTTTTTTCACAATTAAATTCCAAAAATTTATATTAATTATGACTTCTGGTGCTGAATAAACCGATTCCATAATTATTATTGTTATAGCATCTTAATTACGGCATCGGTTGAATATACAACCGATATCATATTATACATTACTGCGTCAGTTACACTTTAAACAAAAGTGAACTTATATCACATGAATTATCACTTCTGTTCTTCAAGTAACTGATGTCATATTGTACATTATAGTGTCAGTTATATGTAAAACAAAAGCGAAATTATATCACATGAATTATCACTTATATTCTTCAAGTAACTGATGGAAAATCATGTAGTTAAATTAGTATTTTGTACTAGTAAAACTTCATATTCTCTTGTGCCTCAACCTAATATAAGTCGCTTATAACTAATTTGTCTGATAAAAAAAAGCTAGTTTACTCATTAAAGTTGTCTAAATATTGTTCAGATTTCCATTTTTACCTCTAATACAACAACAACATAAAGCCTTACCTTAACATGTGAGATCAACTACATGAATTGCATGATGTCGTTTTATCCTATCTTTACCTCTAATAAATACCATAATTTTTTTAGAAAAAAAATACTCCACCCTATCGTTATCATATAGGACACTCTTTAGAATGTGTTCTTAGTTATTTTTATAAGGATTTGCTAGTTTGAAGGAGTACTTTATAGCATGGTTCATGAACTTGAATCGGATCGGCCAGGTCGGACCTGAACGTAGCGAACCAGCGGGTCCAGTTCAGTCACCTAATCGTTACTGTTTTGACCCAGTTTGATCTAATCAAACCGGTCTTGACTCGGCTAACTTGCCGAGCTGCACAGGTCGGCCAGCTTAAATTTTTTTACCTCCAGCGTCTGTAACAACGTCGTTTCGTTATTTTTTTTATTTTTTATTTTTTGATGATTCAAAAACTAGTCACGCTGCTCAGTCTCACGCATGCCTCTGCCAGCCTGCCCTCGCCCCTTTGCCCCCTTATGCACTTAACCGCTCACTCTCCCAACTCTCATCACTCTCGACCCTCTCTCGTCCGCCCATTCTCATCTCGAATTCGTCCCCAAATCCATCGTTCCGTCGGAATCCATCCCCAAATACTCCAATTTAGGTCACATGTGTATGGTCTGATGGCATGACCATAGCTCCGTGGCTTATGGGTTGAGCCGCCAATGTTTACGGTGGTAAAGGTGGAGTTCAGTTTGCCTCACTTCACAGGTTCTTCCTTGGTTTCATCGATTAGATCTCTTTTTTCCTTTCAGCTCTATTTTTATTTTACATTTTTTTGATTAGTGATCAGATTATGTTGGTTTGGTTTGGACTCTATTCGTCTTTGCCTTCCGTTAGCACCTACTGACATTCTTTTGGTGGTTTCAGTTGATTTAAGTTCTTGTGTCGTCCTGGTCACTGGTTTGATTTCGTGATCATCGATGGTGGGAGACAGGGAGAGACAAAGCGGACAGTGTTACAGACTCGAGTGGTGGAGATCGAGTTCAATTTGCTTTCTTTATTTCCTTCACCTTTATTTGATTTTTATTTTTTATACTTATTACAATTCAATCGTTTTCTTGCTTGTAGGCGGCTAAGATTTATGCTCATTACAATTCAATTTTTTTCTTACTTGTGGGTGGTTAAGACCTATTTTTATGTTAATTTGTAGCTTGCTTGTGATCGAATTGGGTGTTTCTTGTTTGCTTTCATTTGTTAATTGAAAAGACCCTATTTTTCGGTGTGCTTTCTTATTTGCTCATGGAGGTCGGAAGTAATGAAGGAAGTGATAATCCCTCTACCAACACTGCCCCTACAGCAGAGTCTAGCAACCCCCTAACCCGAATGCCTCTGATCCCACAAAGTCAATAGGCAGTGTAAAAAAAACTGATCATGCTGAACAATATATGTTTGTCAAAAAAGAAGGGAGAGTTAATATTTTTACTTGCCACTTATGTGCATCAAGTTATAGGGGAGGTGAAATTAATAGGTTAAAGAAACATCTAGCCGGTATAAGTGGTCAAGTGTCTTCTTATAAGAAAGTATCTCATGCTATACATGCTGAATGAAAGAATTGTTGATAGATGGTGCAAAGAAAAAACCTATTACTAATGACAATGTAGAAGACATTGATGATATGGAAATTGAGGAGCCAATTGCCTCACATCCACTTAGGACATCCAACGAGAGTAGTGGCACAGAGAGGGAAGCAATTGGGGTTAGGAGGGTTGACAAGTATTTTGCACCTAGAACAACCCCAGGTGCTCAACCAAGCATCAAGAGTGCATGGGCAAGTCAAAAAGCACAATATACTGCTAAGGTGATTTTTGTTGGCCGGGCTTATGTGAATTGCATTCCGTTTAATGCAGTGAATTGTCTTTGTTTCAAAAAGATGTTGGTGCTATTGCTACCCTTGGTCCTGGGTTTAAGGCCTCTAATGCTCATGAGTACAAAATTAGCCTGTTGAAAGATCATAAAAAAGAACGTCAGTTATTAATTGATAGTTATCGAGCTAAGTGGAAAGAAAATGGTTGTACCCTAATGGCTGATGGCTGGACTGATGTTCGACAATGTACTTTGATTAATTTCTTAGTATATTCAATGTATGACATGGCGTTTGTGAAATCAGTTGATGCCTCAGATGTAGTTAAATATGAAAAAACTTTATTCTCTTTGTTTAATGAAGTTATTAAGTGGGTTAACCCTAAAAATATAGTCCATATGGTGATTGACAATGCAGCTAACTATGCAGCATGAGGCAGATTGATTAAAGAAAAGTATAAAACTATTTATTGGTCTCCCTATGCACCTCACTGTTTGAATCTTGTTTTGAGAGATATTGCTTCCATGCCTTATGAGTGTGATCTTGCAAAAAAGGCATCTAAAATCACTATCTTTGCATACAATCATATGGTTTTCTTGTCATGGTTATGAAAAATACCTTATTGGAAGGAAATTGTACGTCCTGGTGCTATAAGGTTTACCACCACATTTATTACTTTGCATAGCATATATTGGCATAAACATGACTTACAAGCTCTAGTTTTGATTAGCATTTTGTGCAGCACAAATTGGCTAGAATTGAGTCTGAGAAAACATTTTGTGCAATCGTCCTTGATAATCGGTTTTGGAACGAATATTTTCAACTTGTCAAGATTGTTTCCTCGATTATTAGACTACTAAGGATTGTTGATTCTGATGGCAAGCCTTCGATGCCTTATGTCTATGAAAGCATGCAAAGGGCTAACATAGTAATCAATAAGATGTTTTAGAATAAGGAGGAGTTGTACAAGCCATACACTAGCATTATTCAGGCTTACTAGGATAAACATTTAAAGAGTCAACTTCATGCATCGGCTTATCTTTGAATCCTGCCTTCTTCTACAATGCATAACTTGCTATAAAGAACAAATTAATGCAATATTTGTTTGATGTGTTTGAGGCCCACTCACATGATAATATTGATCGTTATGTTATAATGGTGCAGCAAGTGAGTGTCTACCGTGATCGTAAAGAATCCTTTAATAAAGTTTTATGTGAAAAAGCTGCCCAAAAACTAAATCCTTGTAAGAATATTTAATTTTTTATTTGAATGGACATATTAATACATATTCGATATTTCATACTATATTTAACTAAATGTCTTTTATTTTATGCAGATGGGTAGTGGATCTACTATAGTGGTTAAATTCCGGAGTTGCAACAGATTGCTATTCGTCTACTTAGCCAAACTTCTTCTTTTGGTTGTGAAAGAAACTGAAGTTTATTTGAGCGCATCCACACAAAAAGAAGAAACTAATTGGAGCATCAAAGACTCAATGACTTGGTTTTCACTAGTTACGATCTGAGGTTAAAGTATGTGTAATCTTAAAACTTATGACTTAATTTATTTTTATAAAACTTATTTAATATACTTTCTACTAATGTTGAACTTCTTTTATTTTGTCATTAAAGGGATATATTGGCAAAGAAGAAAGAAAGTTACAATCCGATTGATTATGAATCAATAGATAAAGTGGACTTTTGGGTTGTTGAAGATGATCCAACTCCTGAGTTTGATAATCCAGATGTGCACATTTTGAACTTGGAGAAATTAAGAGGAATTATGAAGGTTTATTAAGATTATATTCTTATATAATATAATAGTACATAACTATGTTTTTTTCTTCACAAAACTATGAAGAATTTAATTCATTTCAATATTTTATATGTAGGTCATGGATATGTGGCCATTCCTGAACGTCCATGTTTAAATGCTTATGATGATGTTGGTCCTAATACTTTTGGTTTTCCTCCTTCAGCTACACCTCCTGATGTTGCAATACCTACAAATTTGAATGATTTTAACGAAGATTATGGTGCTAATTGATGATTAGTTAAGTGATTAAAGAATTGTAGGTAGAAGGAACCTCTATTACCGTGAGTGTATTTTGGTTATTGCTTTTGATGTTATTGGACTGCAATATGATACTATGATGCTTATTAACCTATATGGATTTTTTTTATTCCTCAAACGGTCTGACTCCTGGGTTGACTCTGATTTGACCCACTGACCCTTAATCCATTGTCTCATCCGGTTCAATACTCGGTCCGAATTTCAATACCTTGCTTTATAGTCTTAAAAAAAACATAAGGATAGTTAGAGAGTGTGAAAATTAACTCTGATGTTGAAGTTTTGAGTAGTATGAACAAATGACATATTTCTCGGTGCAAAAAGTATAAACTACTAATTTAATCTTAAATATAAGATTTAATTAACATTTTAGAAAAATTTAAAAAAATTTAAAAAATTACTTTAAAATATTTATATTTATCATTTTTTTAAAAATTAATTTGCGTGATTTATATAAATTAATATATAATCCAGTTATATATAACATATACTATATTTAAATAGTTTATTCACTTTTCTTAAATCTCTAAAAAAAAAGTCAAAATATAAAGCTACTTGAGTCTTTTTTTTTTTTTGTGGGACAAATACTTGAGTCACTTCATATTTTGTATCACGACACTCTAAAATTTTGTTGTAATTAAATGATTTTATTTTTAGACTTACGTGACATTTATTTTTATTTTTTTTATTTTTATTTTGAAGCTTGGCTATTTGCCGTCAACAGAACGGGGATTCTGGATTTCTGGGGATGGAGATATGCGTCTAATGACTGAAATACCCTCCCACCGGCGGTTTCTTTCTCGCAATCTCTCCGAAGGACAATTGGCATCCCCTCTGTCTTGCACTTTTTCTGTTCTCGCAATCTCTTCGAATAGCACGATCTCTCTTTCTCCCAGTAGAACGAAGAGAACCAAAGCCAGCACACGCCCAGATTTGACATCGAAGAGAGGCAAGTAGCGGCTGGCAACTTTGAGACTATCCGTTAGTATATTTTCTTTTAACCGAGAATCTCCATTGTAGTTCTTTCTTGTCTGGGGCTAGGATTTCACCATATGAACTTCTTATATAGCAAGGTCACATGATTCACAGCTCATAGAGTGACAAACAGAAATGGTTGAAAGGAAATTACGCCTATGGGTAGAATGAGCGAGAGGGTTGTTCATGTTTTAGGGCTTTTCCTGCTGGGTGTTGGATAATATGCAGAAGAATTATACCCGGTGTTTGAAGATAAAAAACTTATTTTGACAGAACGTTAGGTTTCGGGTTAAATTCTAAATGGAGGTCCGAACTGGGGCGATATTAAAATTGAGAGAAACATAATTGTGAATGGCCAAATTCGAAGTCCACCTATTTGCCGGGAAGTAGGGACCAAAATTGGATTTTCCTCTAAAATTTAGACGAGGAAGGCTGGAAGCTTGTAATTTAAGCTTGGAGATTCTACTAGTTATTTCCAATTAAGCAAAGGGGAAGAAAACGTGCTAGTTTGTTTGCTTATTTATTATTCATTTTTATCATCTTCAATGAAAAGGGAAGAACCTCTTCTCTACAAAACATTCATATTGGTCTTAGCCTAAAAGAGGAACCCGATGATTTTTTATAGTTATATTAGTTCATTACAGATTTGTTATAACTTTGTAAACGTATGAATGATTTATCTTTTGGTGTTGATGTTGTGAAACAGAGTTTATATGGAGTGTGTGGTACAGGGCATTATAGAAACACAGGTTAGTTACTAATTCTATTTTCTTTTTTGGTTTGGTCGCTTTCTCTGAACAATTGGGGAGTTCTTCTGGTTGGATTAAATTGATGACTTTTTGTTCGTTTCTTGTACTTGCAGTTTCCTGATGTTGGATATCACAGATATTGAGTCTTGATCATTTTATGTTATTCTTCCGGATAATGCAACTTGTGATTACTCAATTATTGCTTGTGTTTCATAGTTGAACTTAATCGATGAAATACATCTTAAGCTTTGAGAACTGGCAGACACCCTGGAAGTTTATCATAGGCCAGGCAGTGTTTTAAGTCAATGTGTATAGCTTATATATTGTTATCTTTTGCAGCATGTTGAGGCCCTTGAGATTCTTCTACAAGGTCTATGTGGTGTTCATAAAGAGCGATTGAGAATCCATGAAATATGCCTCAAGAGTGGTCCCAACCTTGGTGAGTTTATTTCGCTAGATTGAGGATCTTGTTGTGTTTAGACAAAGTTGAGGTGGAAGAATTCCATGACTTTTGATTTTTGTCCCAAGGCATTTCATCTGATGTGTCCATTAACTCTTGTAAATAAATTGAGAAATATTAGTTTTGTGCCTTTGTCTGGTGAATCACGATTCTATAATTTCCCTTTTTCAGGACCTGTAGCTTCAGAGGTTAGACTCTTGTGTGATCTTGAACAGGCTGAACCATCATGGTATTAAATTATGAATTTTATAGGCATTTACTCTGGTTAGGTCTCTGTTTTATGCCTGTGTATGCATGTCTTATATGCACAATGACTTGGTGCAGGACTGTGAGACATATAGGAGGTGCAATGAGAGGTGCTGGTGCTGAGCAAATCTCAGTTCTGGTCAGGACAATGGTGGAAAGCAAAGCAAGCAAGAATGTACTCCGCATGTTTTATGCACTGGGATACAAGTTAGACCATGAATTGTTGAGGGTGGGCTTTGCTTTCCATTTCAACAGGGGTGCACAGATTGCTGTAACTGTGTCATCAATCAATAAAATGCTAAAGCTGCATGCAACTGATGAGGCTGTACCAGTAACACCTGGTATTCAGCTGGTGGAAGTAACGGCTCCTGCTACCTCTGAAACCTATACTGAAATTGTTTCTGCTGTGTCATCCTTTTGTGAATACCTTGCACCGTAAGAATCCTTTATTGTCTTTTGAATTGCACATTTTTCTACCCTTGCTAAAAGTTGCTGTATGTTGGCTGTTACTGGTAACACGTAGATTGCGCTAGAGTTCTAATCAAGCCATTTCATTCATTCTTGTCATTGCTTGCTGATGTTCGTTGCATAATTATTGATGAAGCTACAGGAATGTTTTGTTAGGGATAGTCAAGTAAGGGAAGAAAAGAGGTTACATTGAAACTTTTTACTTGTTTGAGTGTTATCAAGAAAAAATATTGGATAATGCAGGGTGTTTCACTGGCCTTTCAAAGTCCTAGAAAGCATGTCCTGCTTTGTAATTTTATGTTACTTCCATTTTAGAAGTGAGTTTTTCCAAGCTATTCATTCCCCTTCCTTCCCTCCCATGAGGTTGGGGTGTCTCTAAATAGGGGGAGAGAAAGAGAGTGGCACTAGAAATAAGGGTGCATGGGGTCCATTTTTTGGCAAATAAATTTTACAAACTTAATTTCAGAGAATTAAAATCATAAGAAATGATTGTCTGATGTCTTCCCGCTGAGAATTAGTCATAGGATCTTTTTAATCCAAGTGGATTGGCAGTTCAAATGAAATTTGCATTAGCATCATCAAGGTTAATCCAAGTGGACTGTTAGTTCAAATGAAATTTGCATTAGCATCATCAAGGTTTATGTATCCTTTCATCTAATCATTTGGTATCGAAATTTCAGGCTTCTCCATCTATCAAAACCGGGCATTTCAACCGGAGTTGTTCCTACTGCTGCAGCAGCTGCTGCGTCTCTTATGTCTGATGGTGGGGGTACCACCTTATAGCTTCCTTGTTCTATTGTAATTTCCTTTGTCTCCAATCCTTTATTGAGGGTATCATAAATAGGATTTTGCATTTGTTTTGCTTTCTTGAAATATATGACTTCTATTGTGATATTTAATCAAATGGTGTGCCCTGGCTTGGCCCAATCCATCCCTCTCCATCTCTAATGGACCACCCCACCTAATGGGGCTGGCCCGATCCAACTTTAAATGGGCTGATCGAACCATCCTAATGGCCTCGTGCGGACCTGAGACTTAGTGATCCCAAATTGGGCTAGTGGGGAATAGTACTTGCACGGGATGAAAAATGTCCACTATACATCTTAAATGTATGTCCAAATAAAATGTAAATTAAACCCTTTGTGCACTTGTTCAGAATATTCGAATCTTGGGAAGCATGTTTGTTAGAAAAGGTGAAAATTCTTTGTCCTCCAAGTCTTAAAAGGAGAAACTCTGAATTAAACAAGAAAAAGTAAATAAAACTTGCATGGCATTAATTTTGTTTTTAAAAAAAGAAGAAAACTACAAGGATCTAGTAATCTGTCATGGAATAACGCAATAGAATTTCCTCTTTTTTTTCTTTTTCTTTTTCTTGATGAAAACAGAAACTATGCATTACAATGTAAAATAAACGATTACAAAATATTGTAATATAGTACAAACATCACAAAGCAAACATGGGATTGTCCATGGGATGGTCTTAGATTTAGTAATAATCTTAATATGGCTTTCCTTGACCAGCTTCCACAAGAGAGGATAGGATTGTGGGAATGAGACAAACTGTTGTTGTAAGGTATAAAACATAGCTTGTCTCAAGGCCAACAGTTGTAATTAGAGAAGGCCAACTCTAAAATTAAGAGACAGACGTCAATGCTCAAAAAAAAGTGTGGTATGAAAATAGGGTCTAATGGGCATCTGACGCCTACCTCCCCAGCTTCTGCTAGATCGAAAAATTAATTGGTACAATTTCCTCTACAATTTTTCCACATCAGAGTACTTCGAAGGGTCAGTCCCAAAAAAAAAAAAAAAAAGAGTACTTCAAAGGGGACCGATAGATAAAAGACCAGGGAAAATTAATTACAAAAGAGAACCTTGAATATAAAACGACCCAGTCTTTATTTTACTGGTAAAAGAAGAGGAGGGGCAGGACTAGTTGTTGGAAAAATTAGTTAAAATTTTTACTGTTTTTGTTAATTTAATCATGACAAAAAATCATAACTAATATGCATGATTATTATTAGCCAACAAAATATAAGGGAGAATCCCAATAAATACCATATGAAATTTCAAAACCCCCAAAGGTCTATTAACATTTGTAAATGATATAAAGGTGACAGGGATCAAATTGAGATTTTAAAATGTTGATGAATTTACCATTATACCCTCAGTTTTTAAATAAAAAAAACAAAGAAAGATGAGCCCCCTAGGTTTAGGTGTCCACGAAGCTCCCCTGGTCTGAATTGTCAATGGAGGTCCAGCGATAAAGACAGAGACGATGGTGTGGAGGTGGTTGAGGAAAGAAGAAGAGAGGGAGTATGGACGGAGGTGGCCAATGGTGGTTGAGAAGTATTTGAAGGAGAAAGGAATTGGTCGGGTGTTGTGGGTTCATAGAGGTTGCGCTAAGAGAGAAGATTTATGCAGCTTGAGGAAGAGTTTGGTTGAGGATATTGGAGAAAGCCAGGAGGCTGAGGAAAAAGAAGGTGAACAATAATGAGATTGACAAAATCTATAAGTACTAACAATATGTGTAAAATGATTGACACCAATTGAGTAATGAAATTGACAAAATGAATAATGAGATTGACACAAATCTTGGTAAATCCTGACCTGCATGTTTTCATCAACAAATGCTTTTGTCATAACCATTACAATTCTTATCAAAGTCATTACTAAACTTGTCAATTCCATTACAAATTTTGGTGAAATGCCACAAATGTTGGTGAATCCTGACTTACATGTTTTCATCAGCAAACTCTTTTATCAAAACTTTTACAATTATTGTCAAAACTATTACTAAACTTGCCAATCCCATTACGCATTTTGGTGAAGTGCCACAAATGTTGGTAAATTCTGACTTACATGAGAGGTGAAGGTAGAGGAAGGTGAAGGAGTGGTTGTTGACTCTGAGCTCTTCCAAGCTCGTCTCACGGCATGATAGCTCTATTCTAAACTCATAAATTTTGATATGGTATTAACAAGATGTAAGCCGGCTTCGCAAAATTCGTAATGAGATTGATAAATTTGATAATGATTTTGACAAGAACTGTAATAGGTTTGACAAAAGTGTTTGCTGATGAAAACATGCAAGTCAGGGTTCACCAACATTTGTATCAATCCCATTACTATTTTGTCAATCTCATTACTTAATTGGTGTCAATCATTTTATACATATTGTCAGTACTTACGGATTTTGTCAATCTCATTATTCATTTTGTCAATCTCATTACTCATTTTGTTAATCTCATTACTGTTCACCGTCTTCTATTATTCACCTTCTTCTTCCTCAGCCTCCTGGCTTTCTCCAATATCCCCAACCAAACTCTTCCTCGAGCTGCATGAATCTTCTTTCCCAATGCAACCTCTATGAACCCACAACACCCAACCAATTCCTTCCTCCTTCAAATACTTCTCAACCACCATCGACCACTTCCGTCCTTACTCCCTCTCTTCTTCTTTCCTCAACCACTATTGACCACCTCCACACCATCGTCTCTGTCTTTATCGCTGGACCTCCATTTTTTCCAGCGACAATTCAGACCAGGGGAGCGCTGCAGACACCTGAACCTGGGGGCTCATCTTTCTTTGTTTTTTTTTATTTAAAAACTAAGGGCTTAATGGTAAATTCATCAACATTTTAAAATTTAAATTTGATCCCTGTCACCTTTATGTCCTTTACAAATGTTACAAACCTTTGGGGGTTTTGAAATTTCATATGATATTTATTTAGGATTCTCCCAAAATATGATGCATAAATACAATAATATTTAAAATCAATCAATTATTGTGTCTTCATGGTAAATGAATTAAAAGGAAATTAAGCAGAGAGTTGTCCACAAATTAAAATGTGTGTGTGTGTGTGTAATTGTGTGTGCAGTGCGTGTGATGAAATTAGGAAATTACAAGAAAATATGGGGGAGAGTAAGTCAGAATGGGCAATAATTAATTTAATTAGGTGATCATTCACATCACACCAAACTATATTTAAAAAAAAATTAAAAAAATGAAAGCATATATATGCAGGTCCTTTTCATCGCATCCTGTGCCAAGAGACCAACGCAAAACTCAATCGCATAACATTGCAGCATTCACAGAAACTTCTGAGACACCAACGCATGAACAAAAGCAAATAAAAACCAATTAACGCTAGTATTCTGTTGATTCTGATGATTGATTATAAAGATCATCACATAAACTTTCGCATAGTGTACACTTGATGAAATTAAGAAATAATAATGGCTACTTGTACAAAAGAACGGAAAAAAAAAAAGAATCAATTTTTTCGTTAAATTTAAAGAGATGAACCAAATAAAGATCATGCATCTAGCAAGCTGCTCATTGTTGCTTGAAGCTTTAATTTTCCGAGTGACGAAGTGTGACCGTCCAACCAACGTGACCCCGAAGCATGCAAAAACCTTTCAATCCCTACTTGCACTTCACTTCCATATCCATTACTTAATTCTCTTATAACGAACCATCTGTATATTTCTTCTTCTTCTTCTTCCGCAATTAATATATACATATATATCGTCTTCTTTATACCTCCCAATTCATTAAATTATCAATTATGAACTCCTCCATAACCATCCATGCCTGCACTCAAAACCCACCTCCAAGTTCTGATCATGACTCGCTTTCCATACAAGTCCTTCATTCGTCTATCCAAACTCTGATAACCTCGTGGCTCACAAGACAGAAATGGCTCCACCTTCTTTGTATTACCACCAAATCCATCAGAACCCAATCTATTCATCAAGATCAAAACTTTGTTCGAAATTGGCATACCCAGTTGGTGAGTTTCCTAGAATCAACATGGCTTCACATGTTTTCAATCTTCCTCCTCGTACTAGACCTCCTCATCACCATCCTCGAACTGTCAAATTGCCATCAGAACAGAACACAAGATCAGAAAGCAGAACTGTCGGGATTTATTATGCACTTTGTTGGAATTGGACTCTTGGGTTTGCTTTCTGTAAAGACGGTGGCTTTATTGGTGGGGTTAGGATGGTCATTTTTCAGGCATGGTGGGTATGTGATGGATGGGAGTGTGGTGATTGGAGCTTTGGTTTTGGAAGGATTCTTTGACAAGAAAGGAGGTGGTCTGGTTGTGGTAGTGATGCTTTGGAGGGTAATTAGAGTGCTTGAAAGTGCCTTTGAGTTGAGTGATGAAGCCATTGAAGCTCAGATTGAAGTTATAATTTGCCAGTTTGAGGCCATTAGTGAGGAGAATAGGAGGTTATTGGACATAATTCAAAAACTCAAGGACGATTTAGACCAATGTTGTTGCCAATCCAATCCAAGCCAATAATATTGTTCTCAGTTTTATAACTAGAGCTAGTTTTTCTTCCCCTTAATGATTATTTAGCCAAGTTATTATTAGATATCCTTGGGACGTTGGTGTAGCAGATATAACTATATTTCATTTTGAATTATATTTCTTGAATATATAATCTCTAAGTGCTTCAAATTATATACTAAACTTTAATAGAAAGAGCATGGGTTTCGTTAGCTTGAACTTTTCTCTTACACAGCGATCGCATAAAATTATAACCCAAATATTATAATTGCTCAGATAACTAACCATATATATATATATATATATATTTCCGCAGACATCTAAACTTTTTTAGGTGTAATTAGCTGTAAGAAGTTGGCCAAATATTGAATATTGTGAGCGTACAATGTAATATGTGGTTAATTAAAAGCATTGTGTTAGACACAATTCTTAATATATTTAAAGATGAGATTTGTCATTGTTTTTGTTTTTTTTTTTGAATTCATACAATAATTAAATAGCCACGACCTGATATATGCCCTTCTCTGCATTTCTTCTCTTATATATTCCTTACGATGTTTTTGTTTAAGTTGTTCTATAAACAGATTTACCAGTACTCTCATTTTCTTTGATGATTGCAATTAACACTTCATCAGTGCTATCGAAGTGTATATATATGTGTGTGTGTTTAATATATGCAACTTTCAACCCATGAATCTTGTTAGTGAGTCAATTTAGATAGTCAGGTGTGAATAAGTTTGCCGGTTATTATTTATTATAAAATCAGTATTATTTATTTTCCTTATGTATCATTGCTTTGGTTGAAACTTCAATGTCAAATTTCTTTTTGGTCTCCTTTTCAGAAACCTTTTCATTATTCTCAAGAAGTAGTCTTGAGCGTCTCTGGATTTATAATCTTGATTTGTTTGTAGAAGATATGTATTAAAGAAAATAAGAGAAAAATATAGTTCTGAAAGTGCCAAAGAGGGGGAAAAAACCTATATATCTGCGCTCATGAATGTGGATGGTACAGGTTTTCACTATTAGATGAAGGCAATTAATACATAAATTGACTCAGGTTTTTCCAGCAATATTTACACTCCAATATCTCGTACTGTACTGATGAATGATGCACTTTTAATTTATTAATTGTACCTGTAAAATCAGCACAACGATAAAAAAAAAAAAAAATAGTGAGAGACAAATAGACTACCACAAGGATAAGAATATTGGGTCTGCAAATTGTAACAAATGTTATGCTATGGACTTGTTTTGGGGAACTAGGAAATGAATGACAATTATGTGGAAGCATACAAAATAAAATACATTAATTATTGCCTGCTCATTGTCGCATGCTATACATACCAGTCATATATATATATATAGATAGACATACATTTGAATCATTTTACAATAGATAATGATAATTCCTTGGTTACAAAAACTTGGACTGGTTCGCAAGCATAATGATTTTCTTGATGATCTCACTGACTAAAATAATACTAGCTAGGTAGGTAGAAGAAGCATGGCAGAGGAAATGAAGTAACATAAAGGAAGCATCTTCTTTGATTTAATTACTGAAAACCCTGTTCCAAAAGAAATTATACATCGTTCATTGATTAAAAATATGACTTAGAACTATTACCTCTTTTAAGTTAAGGTACGTAGAATAACATATCTTCTCGCGATATGCTGCAATTACTCTCTAGGAAATTAAAGTCAAATCCAATTACAAATCAAAAGATGAATATATATATATATAGCCCGTACGGAATTTAGTATTCTGCTTCAACATATATATATATATATATATAGTCGCATCCGAAATATGAAATGTGAAACACCCACTCGAACTTAATGCCAGCTCGTCATGATTCACGTTTCTATAGCAGAGCGAATGATAGATGCTTGACTTGACAAGAGTAATTTAAGGAATTAACACCTAAGTTCTCGATATTCATGCATGCATATATACCAACACACGTGTGTGTGTGTGTGTACATTACATATGAACTAATGTAAAGAAATATAAAATATTATATACAAGCATCTCCCAAGTCTCTTGACATATAGAAATCTGCAGTATAAGAATTCAGATAACGCATAGCTGAGAAAAGAAACGTTTAAAATATCCTAATAAAACTCGTTCGGGCATTATTACAGATGTGTTTGATATATCTTGATAAGTAGTAGTTTTTGCCACAAAAAAGTCATAAATCAAAATGATGTGATTCGAGATAAAGAGCTCTTTGTGGTAAATAGTAAATGCCCATGCCAAAGACCTCAATTGAAGTGACTTGGGCTGTGAACTTTACGTAAAAAGAACGTATAAATATGGAGATGATGATAATAAAGCAGCTAGCATTGGTTCATTTTCAGTCGGGCCCTTCTTATCAGGAATCTTCCATCAGTTTAAGCTTTTTCTGCAGAAACTGTGAAGATATAATTACTTTGCATGCATAATCGCGGAGATAAATTAAACCATGGTTAAAAATTAAGTGCCTGCTGCTGCTAAATGGCTTTTATTATTGGTAAAAACCAGAAAAGCCTATGACTTTAAGTGCTACTTTAGAATCAGATATAACCCATCGTGACGATGAGCTTCCTTCTGGTACGTCTGCTTAATTTATGTAGTCCTGCCGAAAAAGAAACTCAATGGTGTCCAAATCCACAATGAAAAGAAACCTGTTCCTGCAGATACTACCAGAGAGAGTACAAATCAGTTGTTAGTTGTGCTTTACTATAAAAATGGAATACTGGAATCTGACACCCCCACGTCTTTTCCTGCACAGAATCTCTTAGCCAATTTGGATTTGCCCTGCATATGATATATGAATATCCTTATTTTATATACCACAAACATACAAGAGCTCCCGAGAAAGCTGAAAAACAAAAAGGCGAAATCTTGATGAGTAATTAGGTTAATCCAGATTGTCCATTGATTTCATTCTGCCATTTATTTTTACCCTGAGTTCCGCAAAATCTTAACTTGGTTTCAATTAGCTAGTGTTTGATCAAGAGGTGTGCGTTTTCATGTTCGGAAAAGTCATGAACTTTGTTGTAAATGCCCTGTTTTTTTCCCCATTCGACTAAATACTATATAAAAGCAAAACCAAACCGGGAAAAGGTCAATAATATTAACGACATTAAATTCGCCACCAAGTTGCGTTCGAAATGGTTATAAAGCAAGTCAACAAAACTACGAACCTAATAAAAAGACAATAAGCAGAAGATAGAACGCCCTCTTGGTACTTTCACTTCCTCTTTCTCTCTTAGCTCCTTCTACCTTACTTCGATATCTCTCTCTCGCTCTCGTTTTCTCTTTTTTCTTCACTTCAATGTTTTCGCCAACCATTTCCTCTGAATCCGACCCATGACCCGTTTTACTTGACTCTTCCCTTCCTCTGCAATTTCTAGCCTTTTTCCTTGCTACCTCTCTCTGTCTGTTTCTTGTTTTGTTTCTCTGGAAAACTCAATCATCTGTTTCAGTTTCGTTCTTTTGTTTAACTTATTTTGAATGGATTTTCTTGTTCTGGGAACCCACTTTTAGATTTTGCGCCTGCACATATATCTCTGGCGGCTTTTCTTTTGCTTGTTCTAGGGTATCAATTTTACTGCTGTGAGTTTGTAATTTTATGAGCGTTTTGGTCTCCACTTCATATATAGTGTTTCAAAAGTCTTCAATTAAATCTGGGTTTGTTCTAGTTTTGATTAAAAATCCATCCTTTTACTGATTATATCGAAATTGGATTTCAATCTTAGAGGAAAAATGTTGGCTCAGCAACAAAACCCACATGCGGTCTCCTACTCTCTGCAACAGCAACAGGTTGATTCGAAGGAAATAAACAGTGAAGGTGAAGCAGATGTTAAAACATTCTCAATAAGGTACAACCTACGCCTCCAGATTTTGTCTAAACCAATATATGTCTGCCTATCTGGTTTGTTATGAATCATTATTGCATGTTCTATTTACCCTAATCTGATCTCTTGAGCTTCATATCCTTTTGAATTAAATGATTTGAAGTGCCATATTGGGTATAATTTCGTTATAATCTTTCAGACAACTTACAAGTCTGATAATTTTCTCAGCTTATAACTTGCTTGTTAGCCATTGTCTTCTCGTGCACTTCCTTTTTGGTTCCAAATTCTACCTTCATTACTTGTGTTTACACTTCTGTCCCTTTTGGGTATAATTTGTTCAAAGCCTTTCAACGCCTCGCAAAATTGATGTTTTCAGCTAATTACTGCTTATTTACGGATGAAGTTAGAATTTGTTAACAATAAAAGAAGGATTTTGAATTTTTGAGTGGTGTTTATATATATTTACATTTGTTGCAGACAGTATGTTTTTGCTTGCCGTCAGAAATGTCTCCTTCAGAGCTGGCCATTTCCAGAGAAATACCTGCGAATGTGTCTTGATCGTGGTCTGAGGAATGTGTTGCCACCTTTTGGGCCGAGTAGTAATAATGACAACAACTCGGTTTCTGAATCATCATCACATAATAATAATGGTATTATTATACCAAATTTGAATGATCCTTGTGATGATGAAGATTATGATGATGATGACAAGAATGTTGGATTTTTGAAATCTGAATCACCACACCATCATCATGTTCCCCTTGAACAGAAGAAGAAGCAGAATATTATGAACCTCAGTGAGTCTGGTTTGTTGTCAAATGATGAACACAGATCAAAAGCGATTCAAGAAGATGGTATGATTTCATCTGCAGATTGGGTTAACAAGAGCAGCCAAATAATAGTGAAGTGTTCATCAAAGTCATCAGGCAAGTTAGATAGAAGGAGAAGAAAAGGAAGATGCAAGAAAAGGTCAATGGCGGATATTTTAGCAGAGGCAAAGCTTTGTACTTTAGAGGAAATCAATAGGATAAATCAGTTCTCTTACGCTGCAACTGGGAATATTATTGAAGGGTATTGTCTTGAAACAGCACCTGATCTTGAGAATGATCCTAAAAGCACTGAAAGATATTATGATCTTGAGGGAGCTAATTTTGATGTTAATGTAACTTGTACAAGCTAGGCACACTGTTAGTGCTTTACATTTCTTCCATATGTCGTCTTTCTATTAGACATCAATATATTGAGCCTTCTGATTATCATCAGTTTAATTTGCTTGAGGGTCCGCATGAAGCATTTTTAGCACTGTGAAGCTCCACAAATACAAAATATTATGTTTACTTTTTTTGATATTATCATCCGGTATTTTGTTCGTGGTTCGTATTTGCCCCTCTCAGCATATGTGTCTTCTTTAGGACTTGAACTCGAGACCTAGTTGAGGGATTTAATAAGGCCTTGTACCGCTAGACCAACTCTGTGTTGGTTCTGTAAAGAAAGAGGGGGGATATGATTGTAAAAGTAAAAAAGGTAATTCAATCTAACGTAGTGGTCTGACTCTTTTATGTTATTCTCTCTGAAGTATAATTTGTGATTTTAATTATAAAGATGTTCAATTTGGTATTTTTAATAGCAGATTCTACGTACGGTAACAAACCAATGATGGGACGATTTCATAAGAATTCATTTGGTGAGAGGCAGAAACATAAAGAGTTAATATCAATCTCCTAGTACGTACCAGTAGTGTTGATCATTATCTGCATTGCAGGACACGAGTTTTATCAGTGTCAATCAAATACCATCTCATCCCGATAATTCATATACAATCTCTATCATTTGGACTCTGGCACCGTTGTACTTCTTCCCCCCTTTTTTTTTCTTAAAATCAGAGGGGCAGACAGTAACAGTATAAGTTTATAAGCAAGATCAAACCTATAATCTTTCACTTACAGAGAGTTTTCATGTCACTAGGTTATAAGGTTATTGGCTACAAAGGTAACTAATTCACACTTTTTTATAAACGGTAATTTATATCCTTAATATTGTTAAGAATATGCCAACTTTCCGGTTATTAGAGTTAAATGCCACCTTGGAATTTAAAACAAGGCAATACACAACACAATTAAAATTCTAAATTCAAATTAGCAATAAATGAAGGAAAGGAAGAATCAGAAAAACTGTAAATATTACATGTTGTCTCATATTCAGGAACAAACAAGACTTTTATAATATATATTTAGGACAGAAGTAACTTGTATATTTAACAATACTAATTGTCTATAGAACCGAATAATTCAAAAGTAAAATTCATGCCTCATAACCGACATCTCTGGAGACGAATTAATTAATCTACCATTTACTAATCACAAGTACTGATATCATTTCCTGCACAGGCAGCACAGCTAGCAATATTGTCTGATTTTTTTTCCATCTCGAGCAGCCGTGGAAGTACTTATAGAAGACACACACACACAACACACGCATACGATATAAATTAAACAAGTATAAAATTAAAGTTTGTTGGAAATTTTTATGGCCGCAATTTCATTTCTTCTAATTTATTTTCCATCTCAAACGGCTCAATTGTCCGAATTCAAGTGAGAATTGACGAGTTCCACTTTCTCTAGAGATGATGGGTGTTGTAGCAGCAGCGAAACAGTGAAATCTATAGGATAAACCATTTCTCTTACGTACGCTTCAGCAGAGAATATATATATTAATTAATTAATGTGAAGGATATATTGTCATGAAAGAGCACCTCTTGAGAATAATGATCCTAAGGGTGTTAACTCTCGTTTAGTTCTCGTAATACTTAAATCTATCTATCACAGCAATATTATCATCTGGTGTGAAACTGAAAGAACAGAAGGAAAGCAACCGGAACTGCAGAAGAGACACACAAACACACACAGATATATATATATATATATGATGATAGATATAAACAAGTACAAAAGCTTCTCAGAAAATTTTATGAGTAACTTCTTCTCTTGCCCATGTTAAAAAAATTCAATTATTTTCCGAATTCATTTAAGAATTGATTCATTCCATTATTTAAATTATTTTTATATATACTTAAAACATCACTGCAGATAATAATTAATGAAGTTAATTATACCGTTTTACGTACACGTACAATGTCCAGAGTCATAATAACTTGATATCTTGGTGAGAACGAAGTCTGACGTTAGAGGAGTCGAGAGGATCAGGGATATCGTATAGATACGAGTACTTCATAAAACTAATTCCTGTCTATACGTACTCGTACTTTCAAGAATTTGTTATTCTTAAATTAATTTAACCGTGATTATTAATTAGACACTAACAGGAAAATAGCCTAATAACACTAACTATTATTACCTTACATTATTTGTTCGTAAGATGTAACTATAGGTCTGATCATCATGCTTGAATTACTCCTTACAATTAACGTAACCATGGAAGTCTTTTTACAAAATTCAATAGTTTAACTTTTTATATTGCTCTCTTTATATGGTCCTATTAAATTATATGATCTTATTCATTATTTCTTTACCAAATTTAATAATTTTCAAAAGCCTTTTATTGACACTCAATGACTTTCTATCTTACTAATTAAAGTTGTTAATCACAGAGTTTTGTATCAAGGATGAGAGGAATGATACTTTTTATATTTTGTATTGATTGACTATTTTATTACTCCCTTCGGTCTTAAATATAAGGTAGAGTTGCTTTTTTTATGGAAAGATTAATGAAGCTAAATAAGTTACCTAATCATATCACATGTTATGTATCCTTAGATTTTATATCAGCTTATAAATTAGGCAAAATAATTTGGAGAAAAAATGGTGAATATGAATATTTTAAAATAATTTAATTAGCTTTCTTAACACATCTAAAAAAAGTCAACTCTATCTTATATTTAGTACCAATTTTATAATCCATATTGACTGATATTTTATTATCAAGTATATGTAATAAAATTATAAGAATTTTAATTGTGATAGAATATATTCTCATGCGCTTTTTCTCCACGATACCCGACTGTTATCAAATTGTGTGATTTAAGAGAGTAAGAAAACAAGACAACAGGGCTAGGGACGGGCTGCCCCAAAAAGAAAGGGACAAGGAAACTGCAAATTTGGCTCGGGGCGGGCCCATGAGAAAAGGCTCCATATGCCCCTATCTATCTATATATTAAAATTTAAAAGTAGTAAATGATTTAAATTTTAATAGCATTTTACCATTTTGCCCTTAGAAAACCTCATCCCATTATCCCACGCGGCAAGAGATAACGCAGTCACGCGCGCCTTCGTTCTTCAATTCCCCTTCTCGCAGAGACGCCTTCGCAGGTCCCAGCTTCGCTCTCTTTCAGCCTTCACCTTGACGCCTCCTCTGAATTGCAGTTGGCACTCTGCCGCCTTCCTTCCACCCTTCTCCTCCTTCGTCAGGTCTGCTGCTTCACCTTAAGCAGATAATCACTTTTTTTTTTTGGCCAAATGCAGGTAAGCACTTTTTACTTTTTAGTTTTTTTCATTTGAGTTTTCGGTTTTTTCCACTTTTCAATTTTTTGAACCTTGGTCACTCGTAAATCCAAATTGATTTTTATAAGCAGAGAAAGATTTTTTTGCCTCTTAATATGCAGCTTCCTGTTGCTCATTTGATCGCTAAACGCCATCTTTTACCGACGATGTCTGCTTGCAAAATGTATTGATTTTATGGTTATTAGAATGTTATGATTCTTAAGATTATGCAGCTTTATCTTTTCAGTTTTTAACATACTCCATGATTATGATTATGATCATAAGATAAAATTGATTTTTTTGTTTTAAAGAAATTAAGTAATCTAATTAAATTATTTTAGAGTATATATTAATTTTTTTCTTCAAACTAATTTGTTTGACTAATAAATTAATAGATAATCTAATGATATATAATATATAATATGATTAAGTAACTTATTTAGCTTTCTTAATTTCTTTAAAAAAAATCAACTTTGTCTTATAATTAATACAAAGAAAATAATAGAATTTCAACTCCTTTACGTTATTTCTGTTGAGGCTAGAATGCTGCTAGTGTATGCACAACCAGTGAACTTTAATTTTAGAGCGAAGTTTCTGATAGTCAGATTTTTCTGGCCACAATGACACTTGTGAGCTTTGGTGTATCCTGTTATGTGTCAAATTAACTGCTGATAAGTTGAGAAACGTTTTCAACCATAACCTAATGTGTTCTGTGTGAGATCTCTTAGCCTGAGAATGGTACTCTACCCAATCACATGGTTTCAAAATATTCATTATTTTTCTTCTTTTCCAAATTTTTTCACAGGTTCTGAATATGTGATTGCTTGAAGCCCTTAAAGATGTCATTGTACCTTCATTCTTCACTCATCAATGACAGGCTAGTTACTTCCCTGAATTCCAACGTTCTTTCCGGTGAAATTCCCATGTCCTTACCAATTAGCAGAAACCTAAGAAATAGTTACTGCCTAGGCAATGTTTCTCTTTCAGTTTCTTGCTCCTCTGTCAAACTTGTTCGGGACAGGTCACTTGACAGGCATGTTGTTAAAAAGAATAGAATTCGGTTTGTTCAAAAACTGCTGACTTTACTTCTTTCTAAGCCAAAACACTATCTTCCACTTCACATTCTCACAAAATGCCGGTCATATCTAAATCTTTATTCACCTCGTTCCCTACTTGCTATGATCCACCGCTATCCATCCATCTTTGAATTCTTCACTATCCCACATCCTCCAACGCCAATCAATGCTACAAAGCTATATCCTCAACTCTGTGTTCGTCTAACTCCAGCTGCCGCATCTCTTGCTGCTGAGGAATTGAGTCTCAAGGATTCTGTTTCCACCACCTTGGCAATTAAACTCCAGAAACTTCTTATGCTATCTTCTCATCATCGGCTCCTTTTGTCAAAGTTGGTTCACCTAGCTCCGGATCTTGGCCTTCCTCCCAATTTTCGATCCAGGCTGTGCAATGATCACCCAGATAGATTCAAAACTGTTGACACTTCCTATGGTCGTGCACTTGAGCTTGTATCCTGGGACTCCAGCTTGGCGCTGTCTTTGCCCTCTTCTACACCCCACTCTTGTAATTTTATAGTTGACAGACCTTTGAAGTTTAAGCAACTGAGACTTCGAAAGGGGCTCAATTTAAAGAGACGCCACCAGGATTATTTGATAAAATTTGAAGAAATGCCTGAAGTGTGTCCTTATAATACCCCTATTGAAAGTCTGGAAAAGGAATCGGTGGTGGCAGAGAAGAGATCTTGTGCTGTAGTAAGAGAGGTTCTTGGAATGACGGTTGAAAAGAAGACTTTGGTAGACCACCTGACCCATTTCAGGAAGGAGTTTGGGCTCCCAAACAAGTTGAGAGGGATGATACTGAGGCACCCAGAGTTATTTTATGTTAGTTTAAAAGGGCAAAGGGATTCTGTGTTCCTGGTTGAGAAGTTTGATGAGAAGGGTGACCTGTTAGAGAAGGATAAGCTTTTGTTATTACAAGATCAATGGATGGCGTTGGCCAGGGAATCCAAAAGGATAAGATGGGAAAGAAGAAAGTCTAGGATTGACAAGGATGTTGGTCGTCGTGTAAGTGCTGGTAATGATTCTGATATCAATGATGACGACGACGATTACGAGATTGATAACTTCAAAAATGGCTATGATGATGGCTTTGAGGATTTATTTGAGGATTTGAATTCTGACGAGGAAAGCAAGTTTTTTGATGGGGAGTTTTGGACTGCTGGATCATCTAATCAGGGTGGTTTGGAAGGAGCAGAAGTGCAACCTTGGTAGTACTGAATTCACACGACTATGTCTAGGATGGAGGGTGGAAGTGTCCGCTTCCACATAGATATACAACACTATTGGCTCCTAAAATTTTGAGACGGTTTAAATATGTTTCCACAGCTTGCTGATTGATTATGGACAACTTGAAATTAATTCAAAGAATCAAAGTAAGAACCTGTTACATGGGAGTTACTGGTCAGTTAGGAAGCTGATAAAGGGTGTTCGCTAGCTAGGAAGTTTTCTACACTTGTGTGTGTGAGAGATATATGAATTGGTAATAGTTCTCTATCACGGTTACCATGTACAGGATATGTTTCAGAGTTTGAGTATATGCATCTTCTTCTTCTTCTTTTTGTTGGGACCGAAAAAGCATATGCATCTTAAAAGGGTTCTGATTACGAAAATATTACTCAGTACTCACCCTAACCTTGCCCAAAATATTAATCTACATTATGTCAGCTTATCTGTGTATCAAGATGCTTCTTGAACAATCTGATAGAGCTTGAAAATAAATATAAGAAGTTTGAAATTATAAAATATTAAATATAATAATATCTCATATTTGTTTTCTAAGATATATAAAATATGTCAAATATCAATATAAAATATAATATCTTAACAAAGTTGAAATTTGAAATAATTTTTCATACAATCATCTATCAAGTTTAAGCTTAATACATGCGATCCATTAAAGAGACGTGGCTGTAAAAATTGAAATTCAACATGCGAGAGACGCTAATATGAGGTAATGATAAAAGATAATATTGAAAATTTTGTATGATTAATTTTTAGTGTTTGTTACTTTTTACGAACTTTTCTAGTGTTTGTTACTTTTTCGAGATTGTATCAAGCTTGATACACAGATAGCTGACATAATAAAAATACATAATACAATTTTTCAGTGTCTGTTACTTTTTACGAAAATAGAAATTAATCATAACAAACACTAAAATTTTTTAATTCATTTTGATATAATGCAACTCTACAATTTTTTTTCGTGTGATAAACAAGAGATAGGTACTTCAAAAATTCGCAAAGTTTATACTATTTTCCAAACACTTAAATCCTATCGAAATATTTCGACCAAAAAAAAAAATCCCACCGAAAGCAGAATAATTGATTTTGATTTTTGGATATTGATGATGATATTTTGATAAAAAAAAGATAGGGAAAATTCCAAAAAACTACACTCAAAATATACAAAGGACAAATCAGTACAACGAAATTCAAAAATGACAAATCAGGCGGGTGTCAGAAAAAGGAGGAATCTGTCCTTTTGAAATTTCGGCCAAATTACCAAAATGCCCTTCATGCACACTTCAGAATAACAACATGATTATCGGAATTAACACCTTCGGATTCGGTATTAACAACTGCAATTCTTCTTTGACAATTAACAAATTTCAGGACCAATAACAACACATAAATCGCCATTAACAACTCCGGACTCGATATTAACAACTCCAATTTCTTCTTTCAACACTTAACAAGTTTCAGGGCCAATAACAACACTCACCTCGCCATTAACAACTCATGATTCGCCATTAACAACTCTGATGTTGTTATTGCGACTGAGGGCTGAAGGGCATTTTGGTAATTTGGCCGAAATTTCAAAAGGACAGATTCCTCCTTTTTCTGACACCCGCCTGATTTGTCATTTCTAAATTTCGTTGTACTGATTTGTCCTTTGTATATTTTGAGTGTAATTTTTTGGAATTTTCCCAAAAAGATACTCCCTTCGATCCTAAATATAGGGTAAAGTTGTCTTTTTTTGGAGAGATTAATGAAGCTAAATAAGTTACTTAATCATATTATATATTATGTATCCTTAGATTATATATTAATTTATTAGTTAAACTAATTAGTTTGAAGAAAAAAATAAAAATATAAGTACTCTAAAATAATTTAATTAGTTTCCTTAATTAATTCAAAAAAATCAACTTTATCTTATAATTAATAGTAGAGGAGTATCGATTATGAAATTGATATCCATTTGGGCTCATCATAGATGGGCCTGATAGGCCTCACCCTGACATATCATATTGGGCGGGCTTCGATTTCAATCCAATTTTTTAGTAAAAGCTCTGAGCTTCTCTCTCTTCCGCAACTGCCATCTCTCAAGTCTAGGGTTTCTTCTGCAGGGCACATACCGCAAATTCTCCCCTGCTTGGATAGCTTGTATCATAGACATTCCAAACATGGCTAACAGTGCGCTCCGAACAATCCTTTATTTCTTTTGCCTTTTCTATACACACGCGCATGATAATACTGTCACATAGTCGTTCTCATTGGTGTCTTGTATTGTGCAGCTATGGCTAAGTCATTCCTGCAAGTAGCGGCAACTGAGGAGGCTGCACCCCCTCTTCGAGTGATCCAGATGGAAGGAGTGGTAAATTATAATTTTTTTTTTGTTTTTCTTCTGAAATTGGACCTCCTCTGCAGTTTAATTGCAGAGGATGATGAAAACGGCACATTTACTTCAGAATATGCTTTGGAGAAAAGGAAAAAGTACTTGTAAAGCTTTTTAGCAAACGTCATTTTACTTGGTCGTGGCGGATACTACTAGTCGTAATTGTCGGTCTTAATTTGTTTTTGCATCAAGGAGTTGAGAATTTTAGAATAGCATTGAATCTTTTCGCATGTGCTTGTTTATCAGCCCTTTGTTTTCAGTAAACGAAGGATTTAACACTACATTTAAGTACGTTCTAAGCTTATGTTTTTAATGGTAACTTTTCAATATATAGTAGTTCGTGCTCATGGTGCATCTCTGATATCATGCCTGAACTATATTTCTCTCATTTTATTCTTTAATTTACTTGTGTTTTTTTGTTAATGTCATGGATATAAGTTTGCAAAGATTTTTTAGGCTGTTTTTCAAATTGTAAGAGCGTATTCAATCAGTTTCTTAATGACGATACACTGATTGCTTTGGCTTCAAAAGTTTTTTCTAAATTGAATTATTATGGAACAGGCTATCTTGAAGATAATTAAACATTGTAAGGACCATTCACCTACCTTAGTCACCGGACAACTTCTTGGGCTTGATGTTGGCAGTGTTCTTGAAGTTACTAACTGTTTCCCCTTTCCGGTATTATATGGCTCCCTTTACCTCCTTCAGTGATACTGTTATCCTTTCTCTGCGGCAATTACTAGCAATTTTGTTGCTTAAATCTACAGATAAGGGAAGAGGATGAGGAAATTGAGGCTGATGGTGCCAACTACCAGCTTGAAATGATGAGATGCTTGAGGGAGGTTAATGTTGACAATAATACTGTTGGATGGTACGTTTGTTGATGTTATGACTTCATAGTGCGCACATGATGGGGGAGAAGGGGATAATTAAGTTTTAAACTTCTTAGTCTCTTTTGATTTCTTTTATGTTAAAACTGTTTTGGTAATTTTAAACAGTTGCATAGTGTGAACTCTTACTTTTCAAATTTGTGAGCAAAGGAGTAAATTACTTGTCTCAACAGGCATTTTCCCGTGATTGCTCTTTTACATCTAAGAAAAAAAGTGTGGCTTGTCCTTTGAGCTGCGTCCCTTTTTATTGCCATCCCCTTGGCCCTTGCTAACCTTTTATTTTATTTTTTTCTCATAATAACGTAGTAATGACTTTTGCTGTTAGAGTACATGCTGGCATGTTTTGGGGCATAAGTTAAATGTACCATGTGTCTTTAATTGAGTTCATAAATGCTTAGGATATTGTAATTTTGGTCCAATCTATGTAAGTTTATTATCTTGAATTGTGCATGGGATAATTCTTGGAAAATTTCTAGGTATCAATCTACATTGCTAGGCTCCTTTCAGACTGTGGAACTAATTGAAACTTTCATGAATTACCAGGTAATGCTTAAAAACTCTTGTTTTCATACTTTTAGTTTAGATTTGGTATTTTTTACAAATTGAAATTTATGTTGTTGAATGTAAATGTTATGAAGAAATCGTTTCTACTGTCTCCAATGATGAAATAAGTAGTATGTTCCCAAATTAAAGTTCAAAAACTTGTGGATGATTTCTCATCTATAAATTTGGAAATTTCAGAACTAGTCTTCCATGTCATGGTTTATTGTGAGGACATCTTTTTAACGATCTCATCAGTCTCAAATTTGCTTATGCTTTTCAGGAGAACATAAGACGCTGTGTTTGCATAATATACGATCCATCAAGGTCTGATCAGGGTGTCCTGGCTCTGAAGGCCTTGAAGCTCTCTGACTCATTCATGGAACTCTATCGCAACAATAATATTACAGGGGAGAAGTATGAAATTCTATAGAGATCATGCTCACTTAAAATTGAAAATTTTGATTTCTTTGTATTAAGATATGGATTTCTTATTTCTGTCATTTTGTGGAATAGACTGAGGGAGAAAAACTTGTCATGGGTAGATATCTTCGAGGAG
This sequence comes from Inga laurina, assembly GCA_963855925.1. Taxonomy (NCBI): domain Eukaryota; kingdom Viridiplantae; phylum Streptophyta; class Magnoliopsida; order Fabales; family Fabaceae; genus Inga; species Inga laurina. The sequence continues at coordinate 61,928,260 of OY979709.1, forward strand.
ATACCTGTAAGCTTTCCTAAACTCACTAACTGAACAATTTAGAATGATGTTTTTTATGTGTCTGTTATCAAGATAAAATTGCACTCTGGTACTGTTTATAAGTCTCAATTAACTAACTCTCACATGCCAACGAGAGTTAGTTAACTCATTAATTATGGATTAAATTTCCGATTTTGCCTCATTTATGATTGGTTTCAAGAATCAACATGAATAAATTATTTTTATTTATTGCAATTAACAGGGGCAAAATTGTAAAAATCGCATTTATTGCACTAAAATTGGACTTATAATAAGGACCAAAATTTTTGGTCAAAACGTACTTATAAATAAGACCAGAGTGGTATGTATTTTTTTCACAATGAAAATGTATGATATAGTTTCTTGATATTCTGAATTCGTTGGTTCTGTGACATCCTGATCACTTCTCTCATCAGATCAAAGTTTCAAATTCAGCCCTTATCAGTGCCGTTATGACTAAACTGAAACCTGATACACCAGTTACCCAGGTGAACTAAGATCTGTGACATGGATTGTTTTAGTTCCTTGAAATTTAAGTGATATTCTGATATGTTGTTGTGCCATTGTAGTGTGATTATGATCGTCTCCGATTGTCAACTAGTTCATTGATGGAGAGGAATATGGAATTTTTGATTGAATGCATGGACGATTTGTCAATGGAACAGCAGAAGGTTTTGACTTGATTTCCCTATAATTTTCATGAAGCAGTTGACACTTTGATTTTTTATTTGGAAATGTATTTGACCGATGTTTATTAAATTTTAGTTTCAATTCTACTACCGGAGCTTGTCACGCCAGCAGGCCCAGCAGCAAGCTTGGCTTCAGAAGAGAAGGTATGCTCTAGGTCAATTGGTGCTTAAACCAATGGCTTTAAATAATTGTTTGACATGATATTGGTCTCTATGTGGCCTCATTTGAGATACAATGCCTGGGACTAAAATTGCATATTTAATAAAGAGTTAAGGTGCAAAATTACCCATGAACTTTTCTCAAAAGTGTATCTAACACCATAAACTTTTTTTAGGTGCAAAAATATCCATGAACTTTTCAAAATGGGGCAAAAATGTCAAACCGTTAATTGGTACAAACGTCTGTTTTGTGTGACCCACAATATTATTTTTTGAGGTGCAAAAATACCTATGAATTTTTTTAAAAAGTGCACCCAACACCATAAAATTTTTTTTAGGTGTAAAAATGCCCATGAACTTTTCAAAAGTTTATGGTGTTGAGTGCACTTTTTAGAAAAGTTCATGGGTATTTTTGCACCTCAAAAAATAATATTATGGGTCCCATAAAACGGACGTTTGTACCAATTAATGGTTTGACATTTTTGCCCCATTCTGAGAAGTTCATAGGTATTTTTGCACCTAAAAAAAGTTTATGGTGTTGGATACACTTTTGAGAAAAATTCATGGGTATTTTTACACCTTAACCCTTTAATAAATTGTGAGCATATGTGTTATAATCACCCATACCAATCATCAATCAATAAATAAAAAGGGAAACAGTTGATGTAAGAGTTTATTATCATCGTGAGTTTAGTTGAGATTGAGAATTAAGATGTACAGATAGTGTGTAAATTTGAAATATTTAGTTTGTTGAATGAAAATGGAGGTGAGATTGAGATTTCTGCATCCGGTTTGGCTTTAATGAACTGAGAGTGTTTTGATGCAACTAACATAGCTCATTTGAAGGTTATTAAGGGATGAGAGGGTTGAGGGGATACGTTTGACACATTTTCTGTAAGTTCTGTAAGTCATGCTTTATGGTAATAGAATATTAGTTAGTTATAACCTACAAATGAGTGGATCATATCAAGGGGAATTTGTGGTAACAAAATTTTGACTCAAGCAGTGATGGTTTCAACTGGAGTAAAATTAGGGGTATTCTGACCAATAAAATATCTAGTGTATGGACTAGAATTCTCCTTCAAGGATGCGTAGAAAATTCAATGGGGAATCAGAAGACTCTGGCGGTTGAGTGGCAAAAATTCCTTATTGGGGATAGCATGGGGTTTATCTCTGAACAACTTGGAAGTGCCTTGTTGAGTTGATCCAGTGACTTGGGTGATTTTTAAATATGCTTTATTAGTCTAATGGAAATTCTATATCTGATTTGCTTTGATAAGCAACTGGGATGTCATTGGTGTTGTGGACTTGGTTTCATCTTGCAAGGTAGTTACTGTAGCACTTGTTTTGGTTTGTGATTATAGGGCGGAAAACATGACGCGTAAGACTGCTGGAGAGGACCCATTGCCTGAGGAAGAGCCAACAAATCCCATTTTCAAGCCAATCCCTGAGCCATCGCGATTGGACAGCTTCCTCATAACAAATCAAATTGCCAACTACTGCAACCAAATTAATGGGTATGTCATGAGATTTAGATGCTGACCTGGTTTTTCATTTGATCATCTGAGAAGCAAGGTCTAGATGTCTAGTTCGCGAATTTACTCTCAAAATGCATTGGCATTTTTTTTTTTTATGGTATATCTATAGGGTTCTTAGTCATACATTTTGTGTTGCATGTTTTGCAGGGTATCAGGGCAGAGCTTGAACAAACTATATTTGATGAAGGCTCTACAGGAAGATTGATAAACCGATTGTGTTACTGTTCCGATGCAACACCAATTGATTTCCATTCATAGGATGGAGATTCTTTTGTATGATACAATATTAGAAAATTTTGCTCTTAAGACGATGTACTACTACCCCAGCGTATTATTTATTTTATGAATATTGGCCAAAACATGCAACGGTAGTTCAAGTTTTTGTGTGAATATCATTAGAAAATGCTGTTCCAGATAGCTTAATGTTCTATTGCCTTTTCTTAGCCCAAACGTTTCTGCTTGTTTAATTCGTGTTTAATATAAAACGCTGATGAATGGAATCTTCATAATTTTTTTTTATCGGCAATGGAATCTTCATAATTGGATTGTCATCTTTAACATGTTTAAGAAAGTCAATAGATCTGTTAATGGACTTACTCACCAAAGCAATTTATAGGGTACGCTTGTATCGCACAAATCCATCTTTATAGTATGCTAAGACAAAGGAAATGCACATTTTTAAGATAATACTGACTTTGCCCTAGTAAACTACATAGCAAACGATACGCTGCTACGTGTAAAAGTACAACATCAATAAGGGCGCGTTGTCAGTGGTTAAAGTTTTTTTTTGGTTGGGGGGGGGGGGATGTGGGTCAGAGTAGCTTTCGAAATTTCTTATTTTCAGTAAATACAACATTTTTCAATCGAAAAAAGTAAATACTAAATTTAAAATATAAATATGTTTTAACTGTATTTTTAAAATAATAAACACTGAAATATTAGATTAAAATATAAAGCTTGATCACATGTATATATTTCATCACAATGAAAAGTATAGACTGACTTTTCATTTTGATAAATGGGTAAAGGTGTATTCACATCCCAATTTATTTTTAAATGTACAATCAGCACCTTAAAGTATGATTGCACCTTAAATTATTTTTGGAGGTGTAATCATCACACTAAAGTGTATTGCACCCTAAACTATTTTAGGAGGTGCAATTATTATCCTAATGTATTAAAAATGGAGCAATCACACCCCTTCACTTGAAGAATTTAATATAATTTAATATATTCCTGCATCTGTAATTGAAACTAATAATTTACTATAAATAAAAGTCCCCTCTGATTTTGACTTGGCTTCTTCTTTTATTTGGGTCTCAAGATTCAACAAGATCACAGTCAAACACTTTCATCACAATAATAGGGGAACTATAATGGGAAAGATAAACCCCAAACCTTGAGTTAATATCCTCTTAGTGAATGGATGTAATTGCTCCATTTTTAATACATTAAGGGCACAATTATACCCTTAAATACTAAAAATAGGGATGAACATGTTAAAGATTGATAGAAGAAACAAAAGAGTATGTCAGCAAATGGAGTTAATATCCTGTTAGTAAAGGGATTTAACTGCTCTATTTTTAATACATTAGAATGCTATTTACACATCCAAAAATACAAAAAGATGCTGTTTATACCTTGAGTGTGTTCTTAAATTAGCTTTTGAGAATAACTTTTACGATTTATGAGATAAGTCATAAGTGTATGAAAAAAAATTTGTCTCAGATTGCGTAAATCTAAGTCTGATAAATTGCCAAACACTCACTTCAAGTACATACTTTAGGGTTCTATTTTTTAGGGTTTCAAAAATAGAACGGGCTGACTGATGCACCTTTCCACTTGATTAATTTACTCGTCTTATTCTCGTTAAATCCTCAATGTACTAATATAAACTTTAATACCCTAATGCTTTTTACTCCTTTTTACAAGAAACATTTTAAAAGAATTCTTGTCCTTAATATAAAGTTTTTCAAAATTTAGCGAACCATTAATGCATAATTTCCATAAATACCCGTAATCTCAACCATCCCTCATTAGGGAGAGCAAGTCATATACAAATAATCAAATCTTTTTAATTGCAATATAAAACTAAAGTAATGGAGGGGAAAGCAGTCATTATTGAAAGACTACGAACACAAGGCTAAGACAGTAGTTCCCAATTCCTACTGATGGCATTCACATCAACAGAAGGAAACAGGTTTGATCCCTGTAACTATACAAATGTGATCTCCTATAAACCAAAAACATCTTATGATGTTGTCGTTTTCAGTAACGAGACAGACAGACATCACAGAAAAAGAAGGATGGATAGGATCTAAAAGAGCTCTCTGATTCAACATTAATGATGCTTATAGTCCTTCAGATGAATGTTGCTCACAAGTAGGAATCAAGGTACCCATACGAATGCCTCCTATTGTACTGAAGCAAACTGGCATAAGTACGGTCCCAAATTCCAATATGCATACACTCATCATCAGGACTGAGTGAAACCCCAGAAATTTCCCCAAAGAAATCAATCTCTTGACGCTTTTTGTAATCAGCCTTTGTACTATACACATGCACAAAATCTGCAGGTTCAGCAACCACCATAAATTGCCCATCTGCAGAAAAGCGAATAGATCGAGCAGCCCCAAGGTTACCCTTGAGAATGGCAACCGGAGATGCCAAGTGTCTAACATCCCATACTCTGCAAGTCTTATCCTGATTGCCCGTGGCGAAGATATGTCCATCAGGGTGCCAAGCAGATGCGAATGAGTAATCTCGATGACCAACCACAGTGGCAACAGTCTAAAATTCAAACAAGTCAGAATCCCAAAAAGGTTAGCATTTTCTACTCTCAGCAGTATGTAGAATTAGTCAAGATCTCAAAAATGGTGCTTGCTTTCCCCAGACCAATAGCCCAAATTCTATCTCCTTCCCCATCTCTTATTTAATCTAACATATGATGAGGAGATTATGAAATCAATACATTGATGACACCCAACTCATCAATGAATATTAATACTCTGACTTAATTGTTCTTAAATTGGAATTACCTTCCCAAAAAAGCCCTATTTTGCACTTCATTCATTTTTTCCTTAAAAAAGAATTGCAATGATCTAAAGAGAGAAAACATCAATAGCCTGACAGTCATAATGAGAAAAATTATATACCTTGCCATTTTGTGGATCCACTAGCAATCCATCTAGGTTATCCCCAACAACAGTCATAAGCTTACAATCTGGGCTGATTGATGTGTGCTGCAACAAGAACATCAAGTTAGGCGTCAACGCTGTGTACATTGAAATTCAAGGCGCTCACTATGAAGAGTCAAACCCTTTGAAGTTTAAACTTGACTTTATTTGACTTGTCAACATCAACTCTAATTCATGTTTAAACATCTAATTTCTTAAAAACAAAAATCCTCTAAAATAAAATTTAATACTAAAAGTTGAAGTGAACGTAAAGAAGTCTAAAATATTACTTCGATATTTATTCTAACACAAGAGTTGTGTTGCGTGTTTGTGAGATGTGGATTTGAGATTATTGAAATAAATTATCTGTGATTCTAGAAAACTTAATAAATCAAAATATCAGAGTAAATAGAGGATTTGTGTATTTATGAAGATAAAACGGAGATGATCTAGGAAAATTAGTTGAATGTATAGTGCAATTATGTGTTTAGCATGCGAAGTTAAAAAAAGTTGGGTTGAGAGAATATAACAATTAAAGGAAACATGAAATTAACCTGCATGGAGATATGATGTCATGTAAGGAAAAGAGAGAATAACAAAAGAAAACAAACTCAGATAGCGTAATGGGAAGAAATAACTCACATTCACTGGCCAAGGAAACTGGAAGTGATTTAATAGCTGAAACTTTTCCATGTCAAATTCTCGTACTCCACAATCATTATTGGATGCCATGAAATGAGTTCCACCCCTGCAAGAGTTTCCATGTCAAAAAACCTGATCCAGAATTAATGACAAATAAATGCCAACTATTTTACTACTATATCTTGCATCAGATTTGGTCCCTTACATAGAAAGGATCCCCTATGCTCCACTTTCTTCTTGATACAATTTCTTATTTGTTAAAGATGCAAACCAATATTCAAAACTTTGCACGAGAAATACCTCAAACTGTCGTATATCTCAATTGCATTTGTGATTGCATTGTCATCATATGTAGTCCGGGAACAAAAGCTTACTCCTTTCCTGTCCAAACGCTGCATTCAATGAACAGACATCAAAATTTACATCAAACCACCACAAGAAAGCACTGGAAAATACCAAATACATACGAGCCTCATCGTTAAGTGCACTATCAGCAGCCAAAAAATCAATCCCTATGATAAGCTATCAATCATATGGGCTCACCTTACAAGTAAGCTCTCCTTGGAACCCACCAGCAACAAGGAAATTTCCCTTGACAGCCAATGTGCTGATCTGGGTTTGTGAAAAGCCTTCCATCAAACTTCCTGCATGTTTCTACAAGGCAAAATAATAGGCTTAGCAGATAAATTACAAATGTACAAGTCAGATAAGTAAACCAAAAATGTTCAAAGAATTTTTGTTGCACAAGTTTTCTTCCACTCGAAGGGTAAGGCACCAAATGCCAATTATAGCATGTTTGGAGTAACAATATATGTATTTTACCAATCACATTTGTATTTTCTATTTTCTATTTTTCAATATATAAATGCTAAGACAAAGTATTATCATATCCTATTGAGTTTAAAATAATATTTGAGCCTAAAGATACATCTAACTGTCAGCAGCCACATCAGGATTATTTGAGGAAAAGTTTCCTATTATTAAAATACAAATTCCCTTTGCGCTCTAAGACCCGAAAGGGAAACCCTCAAACAAATAAAAAAAATACAAATTCCCTTCCTTTACAACTTAATCATGTTAATTTTTCACACTCCGCAGCTTACAGCATTGCTCTGGATGCTTCTATTTGTAACTAACTCCTACTTCTATATGGCAAACTAAATATAATACCTAAGGCTTAGCCCCATAGAGCACACAATCATTCCTTCCAAACAGACAATTGAAGGAATTCATTTAAGTGCCTCTAAATAATTCTAGGGTTCATCGTATTGTTATTCAGCAACTACCCTCAATTCACAACAATCAACCTAGCTTTTTCAAACTCCAAATGGCCCAGCGCAGCCAGGAGGCTGAAAGCACTATGTAAATACTACCACCCAGTAGGGGGTCGGCTTGTGACAAAGGCAAGTAATCAAATTAGACTTGCATTAATAAGGCGTGAAGAAATACAAATCATTTCTTTCTTTCTTTGCTCAACAGATAAACAGGGTTGCTTAGACATCCTTACCTCAGTGGGTGCTACATGTCCAGCAAAATTGATGATCTCGGACAAATTGCCAGTTAACGAAGACCAGTGCATCACAGAGTAATTTGAAATAAGATAAACATCATGCTTTGAGGTAGCCCAGACTAAATTCCTCAGCTGCAAAGTCATTGAGCGCCCAAAAAAAATAGTAAACAGCATGAATCTTTTGTAACACACCCTATGCTAAAAATGGGAACAGTTGTGTGGAAGACAATTTAGCAAAATTGACATTATTTTAAACTATATGAAGCAAAATAACTTGAATTCAACATCCGAAGTTTAAAGGAAAGTAATAATCATAGTGACTTGTCTTCAAATGAAAGAGTGAAGGCATTTAAAGTAGCTTGCCTCAGTGCCTATGTTGTGGCAGCGAGGTGTTATTCAAGCCTTTGTGTTTGGAAGAAAAATACCACCCAGAAAAATGTAAGACTACATAACCTAATGTCTTAATCCCTCAAGTCCAACCCAGCCTGAGAGGTAAGATAGTTATTCTTATTCTAAAATATTTAGGCTATTAGCATCTTATGACTTTATAAACACAATAAAAGAAAAGGCTAGACAGTTATTCTTATTCTAGTAACTTAATAGGTGCTTTTAAGATTATATCTTATGGTTAAGTGATTATTATGTTTGACAAATTTAATTTATATTTAGAATGTTATTCCAAATGCATATTTATGTTTTATCAGCTCATATAGCATAAATTTTCTTACTTTAGAGCCCCATTTCGCTCAGATATGCATCTTTCTGGTGCAATTTGCGTAAGGAATGGCAGAAAGCTGGCGCCTTAAGGGCACATTTCACTTTTAACTTTTACAATAGTCATCCGTGCTGTATGCATTTAGCTCACAGAAGCCTAAACCTTCCATAATTGATGTAGAAGAGAGCAACTAGGGATTTTGACTTCTGAATGAGAAAAGACGTGCCTCTAACCATAAATTTCATGAAGCAGATATGGCAAATGCTTAAAAGAAATTCAGAAAACATAGAGGGTTAACACATGAAAATAATCGTACCTGAAAATGAAGAATAGTAGGTTTAACCAATCTTGTATTATGAAAGAATTCATAGAATTGTCCACCTTTCTCCATTTGTTTGCACTCCTGAGACAAAAGAATGTGAAAATTAAGACATTCGTCTTACTTCTTAGGATGCTGAGTAAACCCCTCCTCACCCTCCAAAAATTCACTATATTCTCAATAAAAGCAACAGAGGGAAAAAGTTCAGGAAAGTAAGACCTTGTCTACAGCTTCCCCTGATAATGGTATATTCTCATAATTTCGGTACTGTTCAAGCCTTGTCAATCTGTATCTTTCTCTCGTTATGTTCAACCTATCCCACTGAATACCTTGAATGTCCTTCCCTTTTCTTGCTTGAACAGCGGATGTATCGGTTACCTTTGTGAGCTGCTCAGGTTAAGCACCAACAAATTTTAAAAACAAAAAACTGATTAAAATAAATAAATGAAATATTGCAAGAATAACAGTCCTAACCAAAGAAAAGAATACAAACCATTTCATATTCATCAACACCCATATCTCCGCCACATCCGCCGTAATTTTCATCCTCTATCTCATCAATGAAGTCTTCCATTTCATCAGGTCCAGCCATATAATCAAATTCGTACAGGTTATGGTAGGACATGTTCTACCTGCACTAGGAAAAATTTTAACTTTAGCAAAGCTTCAGGCAGGAGGGGCAAAAAATAAAGGGGAAGATCTTGCAAGAGAAGAATTGCCCTGAACTATAAAACTACTATCATAAAACTATCGCTGGAAGCACGGAGTAAAAGAGAGCATAGTGTGGGCAAAAGCTAACACTCCATTCCAGGCCCTGGCCAGGGAAAAAAATTCCATTCCAGGCATACAGATTATGCGCAACTTCTTCCCCTTAAAGAATACTCAATAGATTTCATGTGGATAATCGAATATATGCACATTAGAAACAAAACCCAGGATTTGAAAAATCAAAATTCACTGAAAAGAGAGTATTTAAGCAGTTTACAGCAAACCCCAAATCAGCATATATGAAGCGACCGGAAAGGGGGCGATTCTTCAGAAGGACAACCAAAAAAAAAATATCTATACCGGGTCAGATATAAAATCAACCGAGCAAAACCGAGAACGAAGTGAGACATATTCCAGAAGAAGAATAGAGAAATTTATGAGGGAGAAAAGAACAGCATAATGCAGAAAGCAAGCAAAAAAGTCACAGCGTTGTCAAGTTGCGACCCTAGAATTTACTTTTCCTGCGTATTTATCAGAAGAGGAGGAAAAAGGAAGAGAAGTAAAGGAACTAAGAAAAAAGTAGGGGAAAGCGTTTACCTACAACAGAAAGGAGAGTTAGTGATGGATTGCTGTGTAGAGGGGCGAGTGGGCTTGAGAAAGAAGGGCTGGGCAATGAAGAAGAGGATTGGGGTATTTGAGGGTAAGATTGGAACCGACTTTATTGTGAATCCGGTAAAGGCAAAATGGATTTGAGGGATTTTGGGGGAGAGAGATGAGAATGAGATTGTGATATTGCAAGACACGCTATCACTATCATAGCTTTCCGAATCGCGATGGTGTGAACACTGGGGATTTGCCCCAAATCCCATTCATTCATCCCCATGCATGCTTCTTCATGCTTGTGTGTGTGAAGGGTAATTTGATAAATGTGCCCCCGCCATCGCCAGGGATAATGACTTACTTCTGTGGTCCCCACGTTCCCACTATCGTCTTCCTCTTCGAGGTACATGTGGGCCACACTTCTCGCTTCTCCGCCTCAAATATACTTTTTTTTTCTTTTTATAAAAATCCCATCTTCTTACAACGTGCTTTTTGACATTTATAAATGGGTTAAAGATAAAGTCAGCAATAGGCCAGCCCGCGACCAACCCGTGGGCCGCGCGGTGTGAGCCGCAGCGGGTTGGCATTTTGATAACTCTAACATGTAATGTGCAAGTTGCGAGTTAGTCTAGGGATTCGTTTATTTTTTTTGAAAAAAACATTTTTATATTTTTAAAGATAGTTAAAAATACAAAACACATATATATAAATTATTAAATTTATCTTCTAGCATCAATCATTCTTCTTATAAAAATTTAAAAACATAATTTATAATTTAAGAGATAAAGTTATCAAATTTGTCAAAATTTATAAATAAAATATAAATCCATCCTCAAACCAATGTTTTAAAAGTCAGACTGGATGTTAAAAAGGAGAGGCTAACGGGTCATGGTTCAAACGGTTGAATTGGTCGAGCCGTTTAATTAGACCGATGATATAATAATTAAATTAAAAATAATATCATTTACATACATAATGATAGTCCCATTTGATAAGAAGTTACCAAGATCACAAAATATATCACAATCAAATAAAATGGTTTTTTATGACCTTGTACCAAATAAAATGATTAAAAGTAGTGCATTAATAAGTCAATTATTAACCTAAATTCATGGGTTATAAATTATAGATAGTATTATCTTAAAAAATACATATCTTTAAATTTATATTAATAATTTTGGATAAAATTACTTTAAAATATTTATATTTAAATTTTTTTTCTCCAAATTATTTTGCCTAACTAATAAACTGATATATAATCTAATAATATACAATATATAATATGATTAAGTAACTTATTTAGCTTCTTTAATCCTTTAAAAAAAAGTCAATTATATCTTATATTTAAAATAAATAAAAATTATATATAAACTTAAAAAGATATCTACTACTCATGATTTTAAAGGGGGTAAAATAAAAAGATATTCCTTAACCAAAAGATGTTCCTTGTTTGGCAAAAAAACAAGGGTTAAGGTGCTTTTTTGCTCTGGAAGTTGTTAAAAATGAGCTATTTTGCCATGGAAGTTTTTGAGGGTGCAATTTCACCCCGGAAATATCATTTTAGGTGCAATTTCAACCTTGAGGGACGGAAAGCTAACAGTCACCGTTAAAGTTACAGCTTGGCGAGAAAAAAAACATGGTGGAAGGTATGTGGCTGAAACGTGGCTGGGTAGTGAGGATGTGTATGAGACATGTGTGTACAGTAGGAAGAGAGAGAATAAAGTACAGAAAGATGTTTAATCAAACCCTAAAAGCTCTTTGACAAAAAAAAAACGTAGAAGTGCTGATCGGAGAATGAAGTTAAGGAGATCGAAGAAAGTGCTTTGCTAAGGCAAATCGGTGTGGAGGTGGGGTGCATGTGATAAGAGATTCGTGTACGGCTCTGAAATCGACAAGAGATTTGTGTGCCTCAAAGAGTTGTCGCACATAACCAGGTTCAGATTCTTTGATTTCAAAATGTATTATCCGAATAAAAGGAAGACTATTCAAATAGTATAACTATTATCCGAATAATTTTTCAAAACCAACATCAAGACGATTATGAAAAATTATCCGAATAGCACAACTAATATTCGAATAGTGTTGAAAGCTTAAAGATATGTTTTATTCTCATCTCCAAGCAAGTATTCGAATAGTCAACGTTTGTATCAGGATAGCTTCATTCTTTTTAAATAAAGTACTATTCGAATAAACTCAGTATAAAAGCTTCAAATACTATTCGAAGAATAGAAAAAGTATTCGCATAATCTCAGTGCATATATATATATATATATAAACTATCAGGATAGTATCTGAAAAGTAGTGATTTTATTCGAATAAAAGCAGTACTATTCAAATAGTACTACTTCTATTCGAATAATAGCAGTAAACTCTGTTTTCGCGTGTTAGGATAGAGGTTTGGTATTTTGATGATATCTCTCTAACCACATGTTGGATTGAACTAAAACCAGTGGCATATGAAAGTAGACTCCTAACACGAACTATGGACACCAATATCACATTAAAAGGAGTTCAGATGAGAGAGATATTATCTATTGAAGTTAACACATGAATCAGCGTCTTATTCCAGAACAGCTTTGGTATTTTGGACATAACTCCCAAACTACACATCGGATTGAGACGAAACTAGTGCCATATGAAACTAGACTTAAAGAGCTTTCCATAGATATATAATTTGACACTTTTCAAGATATATACTAAGATTTATGTCTTCTGGAATTTACTGCTCGTGATTTCAGACATTGTCAGGAACAATAGACACTCCTTAGATCATAACTTTCTGTATACAATGAGTGTGGAGGTGATTCTTATTGCATTGGAATGTATACGATGAGAGCTTTCCGATGACATATAATTTGCCATGCTTTGAATCAAAATGAAGAGATCACTTGAGGGATTACTGAGTAACCAGATATGAAAATGTTAGTAGTTGCAGGAATATAAAGATTCATCATCAAATTGCATTATTCGAATACAATCTTCACTTCCCTTCCCTCCCCATCAATTATGTTCCTTTCCTTCCTCAGATTTTTCTCGAACCAAACGGGCTGTTAAAGCTTGCACATCACTTTGAACACTAACATGAAGACCATAGCTCTTTAACACAGAGTCTTAGGTATTATCATTCATGAACTTTGCGAAGATTCTCCATGGCTATTACAAAAGGAAGACCACAACTCCTTCACATATTAAAAATGGCCATTACATCATAAAACACATTTATAACAGAGTGTAAACTAAAAAAATAAACAAACACCATGTAAGCACTAAAGCACCAAATGTGAGCCTCATCCTCCTTTCAGTCTTCTTCATCTGCATTTTTATGGCACCAATGTGTGCTTCAACATCGCTCAATCCCTTCTCATCAAATACTCTATGCCTTATATTTTCATCATATAACCCATCAACATGCCCAAGTAACTCATTTATCACCTCTCTTGGCCTTTCACCCATTTCTTCATCATGCCATTGAAAAAACCCACATCCTCCCTGTACATTTACAATAATCATTCAGATAAGAACAATATAAACCAAAAAAAAACCCTCATCATTTGCAACTGCTAATAAAGCCATAGTGAACAAAAATAAACCCACATCCTCCTTGTACCTACCTGTTGGTAATTTCGACAGCCGAAGAATCTGCTCCTAGGGTTGATCTCGGTCCAAGAAGTACAGAGAGGAGCCACCACACCACAGCCACACATCCTCACCGAACCCTCGTTCTGAACCTCACTACTACGACGCCTAAGAAGTGCGACCCTCCTCCTGCTTCCAGTTGATGAAGATGTTGTGGTCGAGTCTCCCATTGCTCCCTTCTCTTTTCTCGCTGAACCCTAACCGTCCTCAACCTCTGTTCCTTTACTTTTGTTTGCCAACACCTTTGTCTCTTTATTAATTGTGCCTGATTTTGGTGTTTTTTTTCTCTCAATCGTTTTCACTTAACTAAGCAAATAGAAAAAAAATTATGGATGGCGTGGAGTCCACCGTGGCCAAATCTCCTAAATGGAAAACGGCAAATTAGTTCCCCATCCCCCAGGTCGACATTGCTCCTAAATTAACACTTCTAGGGTGAAATTGCACCCTAAAAAACTTCCGAGGCGAACTTGCTCTTTTTAAACAACTTCCAGAGCAAACTTGGATAATAACCCAAAAAACAAAGTCGTTCCATGGTTTTATAGAAGAGATAAAAGATATATCAGTTGGTTAAAAGGCTACCCCTATGGTTAATAAATTTAAAGGCATATTTTTACCCCAAAAAAAAAAAATTAAAGCCATGGGTGAATGTGTTCACATGATTCAATGCATTGGTGAATGCGTGTGGTAGTGAAAATACAGCAAAAAAAAATTTATATTGAAAAAGGAGAATAGGTAAGGCGGTAGGAGTAATAAAACTGACATATGAAGGTAACTTTTTAATTTGTTGCATCTTCTTCTTTCCTTCTCCGATTTTATTTTCGGCGACGATGGTTCTTCTTTGTTTTCTTAACTTCGGCTCATATCTAGTAAGTGATTCAGGTTTTTTTTGAATCTGGATTCTTCCATAATCCTTTTTCTTATTTTTTTTCTTAAAATCTCATCTCCACCATCAGATTTAAAAAAATAGATGGTCCAGATTTAATATTTTATAAAACTATCATTTTAAACATAAATAAATAAATTTAAATTATGAACGTATGATCTACATCATTTATAGTTGCAATACAAACAAAATTAATTTATAGAATACTATAATAATAGTTTTATAAAATATTAAATCTGAACCACCTATTTTTTTATCTAACGGTGCAGATGGAATTCTGAGAAAAAAATGAGAGAAATGATTCTAAGGAAATCTACTCCCGTTTGATTTCGTGGCTATTTTCCTCATTATTTCAGGTGTTAATAGAGGAAAAATCATAAAAGTCAGCACTAGGATTTTTTTTATTCTCTCTCCTTCCTCCTCCTTCTTTCTTCATCTTCTTCAATGTAACTTGACTTTCTCTTTGGAGCCGTCTGGTTTTTTAAAACTCGCTCTGGCTCCCGGTTTTATGATAGTTTCCGGCTCAAATGCCGGATCTTGTCGGCTGAACACGACTCTTCCTTTAAAATGGTTCCCAGACAAAAACTAACCGTTCAGATCTCCGGTTGATGGTCTGACCGGTCGGTCTGGTCCGGTCCGGTCCGATTCTGAAATCATTGCCTCAAACAACCAAAATATAATAATTTTGTTTAAAAAAGAAGGGAAGAAGCTAAGATTTTTTCTCTTTGGATTTGGAGGTACCAAAATAGGAGTGGACAACTTATAAATTTTGTGAAATTATTATATTTTAAAAAAAATTGTGGGCCAACCCGTAACCCATGCTATGAGGGCTTGTGCGACCCGTACTTTTACGGGTTGGGATTTTTCCAACCCTAACCCTGTCCCAACCAACGAGCCCGCGGGGTTGGGCCCGTATTACCGACTCTAGTTAAAGACTAGGAAAAATCCCTAAAAAAAGAACTTTAAAATAGTGAAAAGATAAAAAGGTTATATGAATTTAAATATTCTCATATAAGTGTTAGGGCCTGAGCACTGAAGGGTAGCTGGAAAGTGAGGAAGTAAAAGATAAAGAATCACTCGAGTCCTGAACATGTCACTTGAGTGATTAAATAAATACCTCATGGTAATCTTTAAAAATCTCCCATCACTCAAGTCCCAAATTGAGATTAGGCTTTATCAATACAGTGTTACATTTTCTGAATATCCTATGAGACTTTCACAGTTCAATCACTCGAGTTCCACATTTATCACTAGAGTGATATGCATGAATAGTGTGTCACTTTCCGGTTACCCTCTAGTGAAGCACTGTTCATGCTTCATCACTCGAGTGATGGATGTGGAACTCGAGTGATTGAACCTCTGAAAGTCTTATATGACATTGATAAAATGTAACACTGTATTGATAAAGCCTAATCTCGATTTAAGACTCATGTCGGTGATGAAGCACATGTTGGTGATAACGATGAAGAAGAAGATGACGAGTTGTTGGGGGTGATGACGTCAGAGTTGTTGGCGGCGATGGCGAAGAAGAATAAGAAGATGAGAATGACGAACAAAAGCCCTCCCTCACATACTGGAAGTGCACATCCTAGGTCCCTGTTCTCCCTTGTTTTCTTTGTCAGAAACAGAGCTTAGTATTTATAGTGAGGAATAAACGATGAATGAACGTGAATGTGAACGAGAGCTAGATATGGTGGTAGAGATCAAAGATCTAAAGCCCATCGTCATTAGAAAAAGAGTCGTCATTGCTGGAGGAGGCCACCACCGCCGTTGTTAGAGGAGGAGATGATTTTGTCGAAGGATGGAGAAGATGGTTTCAAGGGCAGTGGTGTAATTTTCTTTTGATTTCAAAAACGAGAAATCAGGCACTAACACCTCTATGGGAATATGCAAATTGAAATCACCTTTTTATCTTTTCCCTTTTTTAAAGTTCTTTTTCAGGGATTTTCCCTAAAGACTAATTTTACTCTGGAAGTTTTTCTGCAATACCAATTTTATCCTGAAGTTTTTTTGTGACTCAATTACGTCTTAGAAGTTTTAAATTGAAGCAATCTCACCCTCAATTAACGGAGACATGACGATTACCTTGAAATTGGATAAACTAGCATATGAAATAACATATTGGCATAAAACTTGTGTGCCATGTGGATTTGTGGCGATGACATGGCTTAATTAATGAATTGATGATGTGTAGATATAATTCTCGGGTAACCCGAAAACAAATGGGGTTACACAAATTAAGGCAACGTACAAAGATGTAAGTATGGTATTTAGTACTTTAATTGAATAATTTCAATATGTGTTGAACGTGAAGGTGCGACTGCTTTGAGTCCTTCTAATTCCCATTCACTCCACATGGACTCATGTGGAAAGAAGAAAAAGCAATTACCACATCACAACTTCTAACATATAACGAACCAATGCAAATTCACTCTACCAGCCGAAGCAAACTCAGTCCAAGGAGAAGGGCATAGATTGTCAACTTCATTATTTTTTGGTTCATTTCACTAATTGATGCCATATAACATTTGTTGTAACTATGTTGGCCTTTTATTTGTAAGTAAGGACATAGATTGTTCATGATGTAAGGGTTGTAACTATATAAGGGCATATATTATTAACTTTCATAGCTTGCTCATGGTGGTCATTTAAAATTTGATGTAACATAGAAAAGACTAAGTAGTATTGAAACAAAGAGTAAATCGATTTACTTATGACAGCAAGATCTTCTACATTGTGAGTAGTCAATCGATTTATGCCTTACATTGAGTAGTCAGTCAATTTATGTCTTACATAAATCGATTTACATAAGTTGCCTGAGAGTAGTCAAGCTTTCAAATGTGAAGTAAATTGATTTATAAGAATGCTTGCCCTCCTCCTGCTTATCGTTGTTGAAGAACCCGTGGAGTTACCCATTGCTTATGCTTTTCACTCCAAACCTCCGAATGCTTGTCGTCAATCGTTGCCCATGGAGCTTAAAGCTTTAAGCTCTCATACCTAATGCATTGAATAGGAAGATGCACTCACCCACATATCGGTCTAATCGCATTGAATAGGGAGATGGACTCCAACGTGTTTTCAATTCTCTCTAACTTGGACTACTACCTAGCATCTCCTCCAATGTGCCAGATATCCATTGTGCTATGACTTAACAAAGGGCGAAATTGCTCCGATTTAAAATTTCCAGGGTGTAATTAAACCACAAAAAACTTCAGGGGCACAATTGGTCCTAAGGGAAAATTTCCAGAGCAAAAGTGGTCTTGAACCCTTTATACATCAATATAGTGCATAATCAATTAATACATTTTTAGTAGAAAATTGTTTTAAAAAAAGCCTCTTAAGTAAAATTCATTGTAAAAAAGTATATAAAATTTGTTTATATGCGGATGTGCAACTATTTTCTGTGCAATTTATTTAGACATAGCCGAGTATGTTTGGGATTATGATCGGGGATCCCAAAAACGTTTATGCATGTAAATCAAAACAACACTCCTCTCACATTCTTACCTCATATATCGTAAATCATATTTAAAAAAATTACTTTTGAAGACTTTAATCACTGTTACAAACAAATACTAAGAACTTGCGTGTTTATGCATTTTTGGATAGCAAAATTTTGCAACCCACTGTTATGAATATTAAATATGTGGATGTCCATTGACTCATATTATTCTTCCAGTCAACTTGACATAAAGAAGAAAAGATGACTTGATACAAAGCAAAAGCAAAAGAAGACAAGGACATAAAGAAAAGCAAAAGAAGACAAGGACATAAAGACGATATAAAGTAACTATGGTCATTTAAATATAACCATGGTAATACAACCAGGGTTAGATTTCTGCCTCTATATAAAGGGCGGTAATCGATTGTTTCAATTGAACTGAATGAGAACTTCTCTCTAACATCTCTCTAGAAATTCTATCAATTTTCTCTGAATCCTATCAATCTTCTCTCTTACTTTTATAACACGTTATCAGCACGAAGCTCTAATAGAAGGTATGATCTTCTTATGGTTTCTTTAATGATTATATATATCCTGTTTTATTTATAGATCTGGGATAATCTGAGCCACTATATGGAATTAGAGAGATACTTTTACCGATTGTTATATAACATCGGGTTCCATGGTTAAGATTGGAGATCGTTATTGTTTTATATACAAGTTCTTTTATATTATTATTATTATTATTATTGTTATTATGGCCAGAAGCCATATACACATATGATTCTTGAAATTATGACCAGAAGTCATAATGTTTTAATTTCTTATAATATGGCCAGAAGCCATATCCATTCTTATTATATAGCCAGAAGCTATATACATTTTTCATCTTATTATATAGCCAGAAGCTATATATATTTTATCTTATTATATGGCCAGAAGCTATATATATTTTTATCTTTTATCTTATTGTATGACCAGAAGTCATGTACAACTTTTATCCTGAAGATAATAGTTAATTCCTCATCTTGAGATTAAATAGCCCGAAGCCATACATGGCCTGAAGTCATGAAATTAAATGGCCCGAAGCCATACATGTTTTAATTTTATTATCTTGCCTTATGAATAATTATCTTTATGAATTTACAGTTATTCTATTTACAGTTATTATATTGCATATTTACATTTTCATATTTTAATTATTTTCATTTATTTCTTTAATTAGTTTGAACAATGGCAAACCTGGCAAAACTTGAAATTGTGGCTCTTGATATTACCGGAAAGAATTATTTATCTTGGAAATTGGATGCGGAAATTCACCTAAATGCCAAAAGTCTGGAAGACACGATTAAAGAAGGGAATGAGGCATCCAATAAAGATAAAGCTAGATCCATGATTTTTCTTCGCCACCACTTACATGAAGATTTAAAAACTGAATATTTGACAGTGATGGACCCATTTGTCCTTTGGAACAATTTGAAAGAAAGATATGATCACCAGAAGATGGTCATTCTTCCAAAAGCTCATTTTGATTGGATGCATTTACGCTTACAAGATTTTAAATCTATAAGTGAATATAACTCAGCTATGTTCAGAATTACTTCAAAATTGAAATTATGTGGAGAAAATGTTACTGATGATGATATGTTAGAAAAGACATTCTCTACATTTCATGCATCCAATTTGCTCCTACAGCAGCAATATCGTGAAAAAGGTTTCAAGAAATATTCTGAGTTAATTTCTTGTCTCCTTGTGGCTGAACAAAATAATGAGCTTTTGTTGAAAAATCATGAATCCCGTCCAACAGGCTCAACTCCATTCCCTGAAGTGAATGTAGTAACAAATGAATTTTATTGTGGCCGTGGCCGTGGACGTGGACAAGGACGTGGACGTGGGCGTGGCTACAGCCGTGGGCGTGGTCGTGGTCGATATCATGGAGGTTCAAATTCCTACCAGAAGTGGGAAAAGACTGATAAGAACCAAAAAGGGGTGCGCAGTGGCATATTGTCCGCTCTGGAAAGGCTTCAGGCCCCCCGCACGGCTTTGTCCCGGTTCGAACACGCGGCCACTACCCGGAATTGTACGGGGTGTTACCAACGCGACGACCAAGGCCCCTAGTTGATCTTTACCAAGAATCAATTAAAAATATTGGTAAAAGATCAAATGTTGAAGTTAATCATGTTGATCAGGGCGAGAATTCTGAGTATGGCGATATAGATAATAACTATTTGGATGTTGCAGATTTCTTAATATAATTTAAACTGTTATATTTTATTTAAAGTTGTTTCTATCATATGTATTAATTTTATTTATGTTTTTATGAAGAATGAATTCTATTGGCATCAATCCTGAAGATTTATGTCTCGTTGATAGTGCAACAACCCACACCATACTCAGACATGATAAATATTTTTCTTCCTTGGTAATGCGAGAAGCCAATGTTCAGACTATATCTGGTAGTATAAATTTAATTGAAGGCTCCGGAAGAGCTAATATTTTGTTACCTGAAGGAACAAAATTATGCATTGATAATGTATTTTATTCTACCAAGTCTAAAAGAAACTTACTGAGTTTCAAAGATATCCGCAGAAATGGATATCATTTAGAAACAACAACCAAAGATAATAAGGAATATCTTGTCATTACAAATATAATTGCTGGTAGAAAATGCATATTAGAAAGTTTTCCTATTTTTTCTTCTGGTTTGTATTACACATGTATAAACACAATTGAAACACATACTATTGTGAACCAGAAGTTCAATAATGCAGACCAGAAGTTTACCAATACAAACCAGCAGTTTGATAATGTAAACCAGAAGTTTACTAATGAATTTAATGTTTGGCATGACCGGTTAGGCCATCCCGGTTCAATAATGATGCGACAAATAATTGGGAATTCATGTGGACATACCCTGAAATGTAAACAAATACCACAATCCCATGATTTCTCATGTGCTGCATGTTCCAAGGGAAAATTAATTATCCGCCCCTCACCAAGCAAAGTAGAAAGTGAGTCTCTCACATTTCTAGAACGGATACAGGGAGATATTTGTGGGCCAATACACCCACCATGTGGACCATTTAGGTACTATATGGTTTTAATTGATGCATCAACTAAATGGTCACATGTTTGCTTATTATCTTCTCGCAACCTGGCGTTTGCGAGATTACTTGCTCAATTGATTAGATTAAGAGCACATTACCCTGATTATCCTATCAAGAAAATACGTCTTGATAATGCTGGTGAATTTACATCACAAGCTTTTAATGAATATTGTATGTCCCTTGGAATTGATGTTGAACATCCTGTAGCTTATGTTCACACGCAAAATGGACTTGCAGAATCATTGGTTAAAAGGTTGCAACTAATTGCAAGACCTTTACTTATGAAATCCAATCTACCAATTTCTTCTTGGGGCCATGCCATTTTGCATGCAGCAATGTTAATTCGCATTAGGCCAACAAGTTATTTAAAGGTTTCCCCCTTACAAATGGTTTTTGGTCAGGAACCTAATATTTCCCATATAAGAATTTTTGGGTGTGCGGTATATGTGCCTGTAGCACTACCACAACGCACTAAGATGGGCCCACAAAGAAAGATGGGAATATATGTTGGGTATGAATCTCCATCAATTATAAAATATTTAGAACCATCTACAGGAGATTTATTTACGGCACGATTTGCCGATTGTCATTTTGATGAATCATTTTTCCCAACATTAGGGGGAGAAAACAAACAGCTGGGTAAAGAAATTAGTTGGAATGAATTATCATTGGCTCATTTTGATCCTCGTACAAAACAATGTGAACTTGAAGTTCAAAAGATAATTCATTTACAGAATTTAGCTAATCAAATGCCAGAAGCATTTACTGACCCAAAGAAAGTGACAAAGTCACATATCCCAGCTGCTAATGCTCCTATTAAAATTGATGTCCCTGAAGGACAACCTGCTATGAATGAATCCAAAGCACGCCTGAAGCGTGGCAGGCCTATCGGTTCCAAAGATAAAAATCCTTGAAAAAGAAAAGGAGCAAAGAATATAGATGGTCAAGTCGAGGATAATGAAGAAAAATTAGTAGCTCCAGAAGAGCGATCTCCTGAAGAGATATTATCTCCAGAAGAGAATGTTGTAGTCCCAGAAGAGACCCAGGTACCTGATATATGTGAAAATAATGAGATCTCAATAAATTATGTTATGAATGGAATCCGATGGGATAGAAATGAAGTCAACGTTAATGACATCTTTGCTTATCATATAGCATATGATGTAATGAATAATAATGAGGATCATGAGCCAAAATCCATTAGTGAGAGCCAACAAAGAAAAGACTGGCCCCTATGGAAAGATGCCATTAATGCAGAATTAAAATCATTGGCAAAACGAAAAGTATTTGGACCTGTAGTCCTTACACCTGAAGATGTAAAACCAGTTGGATGCAAATGGGTCTTTGTACGAAAAAGAAATGAAAAGGGCAAAATAACTAGATATAAGGCACGTCTAGTAGCCCAAGGTTTTACGCAAAGACCTGGCATTGATTTTGAAGAAACGTATTCACCAGTAGTGGATGCGACTACTTTTCGTTATTTAATCAGTCTAGCAGTAGATGCAGGACTTGATTTACATCTCATGGATGTTGTGACTGCCTATTTATATGGATCACTTGATAGTGATATTTATATGAAAGTCCCTGAAGGACTTAAGATGCCAGAAGCATCCAATTCAAGTTCTCGAGAACAATACTCAGTTAAGTTAAATAAGTCCCTGTATGGCCTGAAGCAATCAGGGCGCATGTGGTATAATCGCCTTAATGAATATTTGTTGAAAGAAGGATACAAAAATGATCCGATATGCCCATGCATTTTTATGAAAAGATCTAATAGTGATTTTGCTATAATTGCTGTTTATGTTGATGATATCAACATCATTAGAACTCCCGAAGAGCTTCAAAAGGCAATTAATTGTTTGAAGAAAGAATTTGAAATGAAGGACTTGGGAAGAACAAAATTCTGTCTTGGATTACAGATCGAGTACTTCAAGAAAGGGATCTTTGTATATCAAGAAACTTATACAAAGAAGGTCCTAGAGCAATTTTACATGGATAAATCTCATCCATTATGTACCCCAATGATTGTAAGATCTTTGAAGGTGGATAAAGACCCATTCCGACCTCGAGAAATTAATGAAGAAGGTGATGAAGAACTACTTGGTCCAGAAGTACCATATCTTAGTGCTATTGGAGCACTAATGTATCTTGCTAATCACACACGTCCTGATATATCATTTGCTGTTAATTTACTAGCAAGATATAGTTCTTCACCAACACGAAGGCATTGGAATGGAATAAAGCAAATTTTTCGTTATCTCAGAGGTACAACAGACATGGGGTTATACTACTCAAATGTATCCAAGCATGAACTGGTTGGTTATGCAGATGCCGGATTTTTGTCTGATCCACATAATGGTAAATCACAAACGGGCTATCTATTTACATGTGGAGGTGCAGCTATTTCATGGCGATCTATGAAACAGACTATATCAGCCACATCATCTAATCATGCATAAATTCTAGCAATACATGAAGCAAGTCGAGAATGTATGTGGTTGAGGTCAGTAATACATCATATACGTACAACTTGTCATTTATCTTCCGGCAAAATGATCCCAACAATCCTCTATGAGGATAATGCTGCATGTATCGCTCAACTTAAAGAAGGCTATATCAAGGGCGATAGAACGAAGCATATTTCACCAAAATTCTTCTTCACTCGCAACCTTCAAAAGGATGGTGAAATAGATATCCAACAAATCAGTTCAAGTGAAAATCTAGCAGATTTATTCACCAAGTCACTCCCAGGTACAATCTTTGAAAAACTTGTTCATGATATTGGTCTTCGGAGATTCAAAGATTTCAACTGATATTATCAAGAGGGGGAGTCGATACACGCTGTACTCTTTTTCCCTTATCTAGGTTTTGTCCCACTGGGTTTTCCTAGAAAGGTTTTTAATGAGGCAGCACTCGACGGTGTATCAATGAATGATGTACTCTTTTCTTTGGCTAGGTTTTTATCCCACTGGGTTTTTCCTAGTTAAAGTTTTTAATGAGGCACATTCATAATGGACATCCAAGGGGGAGTGTTATGAATATTAAATATGTGGATGTCCATTGACTCATATTATTCTTCCAGTCAACTTGACATAAAGAAGAAAAGATGACTTGATACAAAGCAAAAGCAAAAGAAGACAAGGACATAAAGACGATATAAAGTAACTATGGTCATTTAAATATAACCATAGTAATACAACCAGGGTTAGATTTCTGCCTCTATATAAAGGGCGGTAATCGATTGTTTCAATTGAACTGAATGAGAACTTCTCTCTAACATCTCTCTAGAAATTCTATCAATTTTCTCTGAATCCAAAACATGCTTGTAATAAAATATGGATTATGACCCCGTCACATGCCATGTGGTATACAGAAAATTATAAATTATTTAAAGTAATAAGGAATAAAAGAAAATAAAAAATATAGCTTGTTGAAGTTGATCTGAATTATATATATATATATATATATGTTTCGGTGCCGCTGTGTGTATTTTCCGTGGGCCGTGCCAATTTGACCAATATGTTTGACTGTTGTAAACTTGTAATTTTCTTATATATACATATCTCATTCGGTCACCCCAATGAAGTTATCAAATATCAATATTAACTAAAAAAATGAGGTGATTAGAAAAACATGGCATGATTAAAAGAAAGAAAGAGAAAAGACGAAGACAAAGTATAAGGGTCACAATGACAACTTGGTACACCATCTTGTCATGACCCTAGCCCGTGAACTTATCCGATCAACTTGTAGATTTTTTAAGAATTAAGAAATAAGACAAATCTTCCTTGGCAAATCCTTCATGCTGCTTCTACCAAATCTTCTCGTTTTGGTATGGCTTTATTCGTTATTATCAATTACTTAATTTGCAAAACGCAGATACGAACAAATTCAAGAATGATTTGTGCTCGTTTAGGTATGTATTTAAATTAACTTTTGGACAATAACTTTAATAATTTATGACGTAAGTATGTGAGAGAAGTTTTTATCTAGATTTAGTGAAAAAAAACTTTTAAAACCACGGTTCAGGACTTATCCAAATACACACATAATCATTCCTTGCTTCAAATCATTCGAATCTTAGACAGTAACATAGTCCAAAAGACTATTTTTGTAGAATGAAATATTCAATCTCTGAAAAATTAAAATATTTGTAAATAAAAGAGGAATTTAAAAAGAATATTATATGTATATGGTCGGCTTATTTTATTGAAAAAAAAAAATCACATTTAAATCTAACCGAAATACTTAAGTAATACCAAATTGGTCCATCAAACTCAACAAGTCCCTATCAGTCAATATAAATCTTATATATCATGTCTTTTACCAAACTGCCCTCCTTTATTTTCATAAATCACTGCTGTCCAGAGCTCCAGCACTGGTACTTTATTAAAAAAGTTTTATTATGAATAACTAATGAGAACTTGTGAATTATTAAAGTCAACATTTTGGTTGGATTTAAACGTGATTTCCCCTATTTTTTTCCTTTTTAATTATGACAAAGACACTCAAACAATTAGACTTCGAAACTTGTGTGCGAAGATTTTTTTTTCATTAAAAAGAAAGAAAGAAAATCCATGGATGTTGTGAAGAATGATTACCACATACTGCATCACGCACAAAATCTGCAAAATGATGAGAACAAGAGGTATCAAAAAAGATCTGCGGGCCATCATAAAACTACATCTAGCACGTGATTCACCAAACAAAGAAACAAAAGTCGATCTTCTTTCATCACCGCATCAAATATATAAGAAATATATAAGGGTCATAATCTTCAATTTTTATCAAAACTATAAAAGAAACAATAAAATATTTTTTAAAATAAAAATAACCATAAACTTTTAAAATTGGGGCGAAACTAAACCTAACTCACTTTCATTTATTATGATGGGAAAAAATTAATCTTTTGGCTCATAAAGTTTTGATTCCCATATAACTCAACCTTTGAACTTTTGACTCGTCTGCAACTCAGTTCCTGATGCTTCTAAGTCATCCCATGTCACAAAAAAATGCTAAAATATTGTTAAAAATTGTTTAGATGGATTTTACATAAATTAAAAAAATAAAAAACAACGTCCCCATCCCCACTAACTCGCATCCATGACAGATCCTTCTGAAGCACCAAATGACTTAGATTGGAAAAAAGGCTGAAGTCACTTATGATACTTTTAACTCTGATAAAGCACACATATATATGCAAGAAAAAGCTATTGTTGCAAAAGAGATTTCTTCACTTTTTTAATGATAAATGGTGAATAGCGCTTGGAAGAGGATAAGATTAGAAAAAGTTGAAGCTCGCCCACTTCATAGCATAATCTAACGCATAAGGAGCTTTTTTAACTTTTGAATGATAAATGGTGAAGGTCTTTTAATATAAGAAAATCGATTTTACCTTATGCTTGAAAGGAGCTTACGAAGGATCTGTCATGGACACATTGATGCCTAGCGAGATTTATAGAAATCAGAGGTGGAGGAAGGTTCGAGTCAGAAGGGATGAGGCGTTGTTTTTTTTTAAAAAAATTTATGTAAAATCCAACATTATTTTTAACATTTTTTTATCACATAAAATGACTTAAAATCATCAAGGATTGAGTTGCAAGCGAGTTAAAAGTTCAAGGGCTGAGTTGTACCAAGTCAAACTCTAGGGACTGAGTTATAAGTGAATCAAAATTTTGAGGGTTAAAAGATTAATTTTCCCCGTTACAATAGATAGAAGTTAGCTAGGTTTAATAGTTTTGCCCAAATATAAAAAGTTTATGATCACTTTTACACTTTTAATAAAAATTGAAGGTTATTATTTTAGTACCTTAACTCAATATATAAATACACGCATATTTGTAATTTAAACTATTCTCTCTGATCTTAAATATAAAACAGAGAGTTGACTCTTTTTTACAGAGATTAGGAAAGCTAAATAAGTTATTTAATCATATTATATGTCGTGTATCGTTAGATTATATATCAATTTATAAGTTAGGCTAAATAGTCTAGAGAAAAAAAGATAACTATAAATATTTTAAAGTAATTTAATTGAATTTCTTAATATCCATAAAAAAGTCAACTTCATCTTATATTTAGAGTCAGAAAGAGTAAATATATACAAAGTGATGATGATCAGTGACGAGCGTGAAGATTGTTGAGGAGTGAGGTAGAGGAAGAAATGGCGCCCATAACTCCAAGGATCAGCCCTAAAGCTATGAGAGACAGGTTAAATACTAAGAGAGTGTTTGATATTTGTCCCCAAAACATCTTAACGTAGAAAGCACAAGGAAATATCAAGCTTATGAAAACTGTCAGAAGCGAGCCTGTGAGACTAAGCACGTCCTCAAAATAAGGCACAGAAAGAGCTATTGCTAGAATCACCAGTAGCAGCACTGAACCCACCGTGCCTCTTATAACCATCTTCCTTCTGTGACTCATTGAACCGGGAAGCCTGTTCTGTAGTTGAATCGCAAATGGCGCGAACTCAAGGGCATATTTGGTCATTGGTGTTATCACTGTCGCCCACACTGCTATCTTGGTTACTATGAAATGCCCTGGCATGCTTAGAGTGATCTGTGACGTTATTTGTGGCCCAAACATCTTCGCTCCCATGAATCCCAGCGTTGTAAACAATAGTGTGGCTATGGAGAAGCTCACTATTATCACCTGAAATATTTCATCTTCCCGATCAGATGATGAGACTAGCTTTTTCCTATATATCATTGTTATAAATGTACATGTAATGATATGTCCTATCATTTAGCTCAAGTTATTCTCATAGACGGAGAGGAATATCTTCCTAGACCTCAATCTCTATCCATTTCCGCTCTAATTAATGTAATTATCATTATATCAAGTTTCAATGGTTAGGATTTAACACTATAAAAATATTATTATAACATTAAATATAATAAAAAGCTACCATAACAAATGAAATAAATTCCAATTATTAAAAATTGATCTAATGATGAATACATTAAATGGAGTGAGATATTAATGGAGACATTCCTTAGCCTATGATAGACGGGTGACTTCAGCTTGTATATATATCTAAATCTCAACATGATAGAGACATTTGAATATTTCACAAACAAAAAAAAAAAACACAGAATATTGTGGACATGATGCCTCATTTGAGACTTAAAAAAAACCAAGCTAAGGTAAAAAAAATGAAAAATATGAAAGATATAACCTGAGACTCAAAGAAATAAAGACAAAAAAAAAAGAGAGAGAGAGAGAGAGAATAAAAAAACAAAAGGAAAAAGGGAAAAAAAGTAAGAAGAATATTAGAATATGTGTCACCCTACAATAGAGACTCTTTATGTCTGTTCTAGAGGGCTTTTTAGCCGCCTTTAAGGAATTGCATAAATAAAAGTGATGTAATAAGTAAACTTATTAATGTTTGTTTTGATTGAAATATTTCATAATATTCATGAGAAGATGAGATCAGCTTTTCGTATTTCATTGTTAGAAATGTACGTGTACCGTATAATATACCTTGGTGAACTTGGAGGGGTCCTTCATGGATTTATGGAGATTAGGGAACACGACGTGTCCGCCAAAGCTATAAATGAAGAGGCCAGAAACAGAAGGGACATTATGGATCTGAAGAACTGGGATGTGTTGGTTAACTTTAACGCCTCCGAAAATGGGAGTGACAGCGACAGACAAGAAAATAACAAGAGACATGAGAACACCAGCAGAGGAAAGGAAAGAAATGGAAGAAAGGTGTGTGAGCCACAAGCTAGGCAAAGCAATAAGAACAGCAAGAACAGTGAGAAGCTGAGAAGGTGACAGTAACTTAGGAAGACGCAAATGGTTAAGGTAATGAGATCCCATGAAGACAGTGAACAAGTTGTCGTGTAGTGAGATGGTGTAGGAGACAAGGGCCATGAAGATCTCTGTGTAGATTAGGGTTGATGCAACTATTCTTCCTTTTGTTCCAAAGGCTTGTTCACCTATATCTACGTAGCTTTGGAGCTTAGGGTTTTTGGCCATGCATTTCCCAAGAAGATGACAGCTATAAGCACACGTGATTGCAAGGCCTACGAGGAATATTACCGCACATGCCCACCCTCCCTCTTCTACTGCATATGACGCTGATAATTGCCCCAACCCTACAAAATTCATTATGATCACAGAATATACATGCATGCTTAAGATTCTTTAGGGGAGTATTTAGAAAAGTTAATGAACAAATATATACCAAGAATAAGAAAGTTAAATATATTACTTAATTATAACATATACGATATGATTTCCCTAAAATATTTATATGAAACATTAGGTTATATATCAACATATAATAGGTAGATTGGTTCAGAGAAAAATGATAATTGCCCCAACCCAATAAAAATAATTATCAAATGAGTCATGCATGCATGCATAAGATTCTTTATGAGTCTAGAAAAGTTAACAAATAAGCACAAACAGAAATTATATTCTCGCATATCTTCCATTATCTCTTAGAAAAGCGCTTCCACTCCATAATGTATAACTTATTTCTCTAATTTAAAGAGATTAACAAAACTAAATAAATGACACAATTATAACTATGGGGTATGATCTGTCTAAAATATTTATGTGTAACATTAGAAATATTATATATCAGTTTATAAGTTAGTGAGGCAGATTAGTTAAGAGAATAATGACAAATAAAAAGGGTCTTACACTTGGGCTTGTTTGATATGAGGGGAGGAGGGGGAAAGTGAGTGGAGGAGAGATTTTTTTGAGCTAGTGGGATTTGAAAAAATAAGAGAAATGAAATTAAAAATTTTTAATCAGTTTTTCTTACTTTTTTATTTTATATATTCTCTTTATTAATAATTTTGTAACCCCTTTCTTCAATTTTTTTAATCCAATTCATCAAAATTTTCCCTCCCTCCCATTTCCTCCAAATCTCTCATACCAAACAAGTCATTATCAAAATTCACCCCAGACTAGGTTTTATATCTAGTAACGGGGGAATATACATTCTTATATGTGATTGTCATGTGTGTGTATTACGTACCTGTGAGCATGCCAACCATATTGATGACAGAATGAGCAAAAGAACTATTGGGTTCAGCCTCATCAGCTGTTTTGTAATTTCCTTCCTCACGTTTACAGTATTGGTCGTTGTTGCTGAGCTCCACGCACACTTCGTTGCAGTTTGTGCACTGAACGCCATTCACTGATTGATCCTTCTTCTTCTGTACACACTTTGATCCAAGGCTCCTAAGGCTTTCCTTAACAGATTTCAACATCATATACAGAAACTGATCGCTGAAGGACAGAGAATAAGGAAGGAAAGCATATAGAGAGAGAGAGAGAGGCGGGAAATAAATTAGAGAAGAAGATTATTTATAACTAATATGTGGTACGGTCATCAGTGACATGCAAAGATGCGTATTTATAGTTGAATTAAAGGCTAAAGAATGGCGTACGTCATCAGCCACAATTAATAATGGCGAGAGAAGAATATAACCATCCTGCTGCTAACTGATTCAGTTCATATGGGAGAATATTCCAAATTAAAGCTAATTTGTAGTATCGTATTCGTGTACCTCACCCTTGCTTCTTTGCTAAATGGTAAACCTCAATGCCTCCTTTAGTTACAGTTTTCAAAATAGCTTATATAAATTTGATCACAGCAGCTGGAAGCAATATTGTAAAGACGATCGGACCTCATCAAGAAAATGGCCATTGAATTGGATATAAAGCATAACTTTTATGTATGAAGAGCGTACTTTTCATAGAAAAAGACACTTTGATAAAAAAAAAATATAGATGAGATCATATAACCGAATTTTTTTGAAAATATTAAGTGTTTTTTTAATACATGTTAGATCAATCTAGCTATTTATCACTATTACAGAATAAAGATACTGCTATCCTAAAGAACATCCTTTTTTAAAAAATGGAAGTAAAAAATAAAGATGGTAATATTTTTTATAAATATAGAAACATAGTGGGAAACTTTAGGAGTCCCAAATTTAAATTAGGACACCTAAAGTTCAGTTTAGATTTTCTCAAGTCAAATTTGGAACACCTAAAGTTCTCTCTTGACACCAAAAACAAAAATTCTAAATATTTAAACTTAAGTTTAGGCATCCCAAAATTATTTATTTGGGACATCTAAAGATCTTGGTTCCCTGATATTAATTAAGGATGCCCTTTGGCGTCCCTATTATCAGGAATGCCACCTTTGGCGTCTCTAATAAGGGACGTTTTTTGGTGTCTCTAATTAATTTAGGAACGTCAAAGGTGGACCTTCAACGTTTTTAAATTAATTTTGGGGTGTCAAAAATAGTTTGAATTTAAATTTTATTTGTTAGTTTCATACTTTCACGTTAATCTGCGACTTCTTACTTTTTTTTACTTCTTTAACTCTTGTTTCTTCCTCCTCTCTCTCTCTTTTTGGCCTCCAGATTTGTTCTATTTTCTCATCATTTTTTATTATTTTATCTTCTCTCTCTGTTTTTTTTTTGTTTCCTTTCTATTTTATCTTCTAACTCATGTTATTATGGCTTACAGATCAAAATTCTGAAACATGCATCTTGCCCCACGTTCCTTCTGAGAAGATGAGGTTCATCTCTCCCTATCGCTCCTCTCTATTCGCTATTATGAGAAAATGAATTTCAATAATAGAAAAAGATGATTTTTTCGCAATTGATTTCCTCTTATTGTTATCATCTTCTGCCTGTGAGATTTGGACTTTAGAGTTATTATTGTGTAGATTTTGGATTTGGAGTTCAGATATTAGATCTATAATTTTATTGACTATGATATGTACGTAATTTCTGGTTTCAAATAGTGTTTAGTCCATATATGTAATATAAACATTTTAAAAAAAAAAAAAACCTTTAGACATCCCTTTTTTAAAAATGGTCGTCTAAAGTGCAGATTTTAAGCGTCTCTTTATTTATAGATGTTATTGCCTTTTTTTATTACGTCGTTCATATAAATGTCCCCATGTTTTAGACATTAAAAGGGCTAAAAAACGGACATTAAAAGCGTTTTTTGTGGTGATGTTATTTTAAATAAGAGCTAATTTAATTTGAACAATTTTTAGACTACAATTAACTGGCTATTGAAATAGATGTAAAGTCTAACTTTATTTCTTGTATGAAAAGCTTATCATTCATGAAATAAGATATCTTACCACCAAATGCTTTGATCAATTGGGTGTGGGTTGTTCTAGTTTAACATGGTAGTGCTAGAATTTGGTGGATTAATTATAAAAGAAAAAAAGAAGAAGACATTTTGGGATACATGTTAGTGAAAGATCACAATTCTTCTTTTTAAATTATATCAAATAATAATTTTATATATTATATTTAGAATAGTATTTAGATAGATAAGAGCTAGTGAAAGATCATTTTATTTCTTTTGATAAGAGCTGATTTGAATAGTATTTAGAATATATAAAACTATTTTAATTTTTGTATACTAATTAATATTAACAAAGTTTTTAACTTCTAGTGAGTACTATGATATTAACAATCTTGATTTATCTTTATACTTGAATGCATTGATCAAACATTAAAAATGTTTAAAAAGGTAATTAATACTTTAATTGGAGTATTAAAATACTCCCTCTAGTCCTTAATATAAAACATATTCGGGGAGTTGATCATAGTCATAAATATAAGATATAGTTTTTATATTTGCTAGTCTTTTCTTAATTTACCCATATTGTTGCTTCCTCAACAATAATCAAGGAGTAGAGAAAATGAGAGAATTAAGGAAGATAACAAGGGTATTTTAGAAAATACATGTCATATTAAATAACTCAACTAACTTCTTTAATCTAATTAAATTAGGTAAATATGTCTTATATATATTAAGAATAGGAGGAATATATCAAAATATTACATTGTTCCCAGATAAATGCTTTGCATATAAAATAGTAATGAGTTAGATTAAATAGACTAATAGTTATGTTACTTGTTGATATTTGAGAATGAATTATTAGAATTATTTATTTATAAAACTCTAATATTTTATTTTTTGTACCAAACTTTAATACTCCCTCCTGCTAACATAATTGAGAAGTTGATCTTGAAACTAGATATAAGATATATTTTTTTATGTTTATCAATCTTTTTATAACTTAGCCCTATTGATGATTCTTCCACAATAATCAAGTAAGAGAGACGTGGAGAGAATTAGGGAAGATAATTAGGGTATTTTAGAAAAAAACATGTCATATTAACTAATATAACCAGCTTTCTTGATCTAATCAAATTAGGTAAATAGTTCTTATATTAAATACAGAAAGAACATTTGATCTGAAAATTCAAAAGGGTTGAATAATGATACGAAAATGAATAAGCTTTATTGCACTAGATTCTATCTAATAACTCTGCCTAAAGTCCTGAAATTAGGTGACCCTGGGGGCACGCCTTGAATAATGAATGTGTGTTCATGGATGGCGACACGGTACGCATGACATCTACCAAATTTTGGATAATGAATAAGCTATATTGCAAGTTTTGGATCACGAAGGTTGTGTTATATGAGAGAGACGTAGAAACAAGAGAGACAATAAATTTTATATATACGCACTGATCCATTATTTCTTTATGCTCTTTGGAAATTCCATTAAATCATATAATTGATATCCCAAATTTAATTTAAAAACATCAAAATTCTACTTTTAATGTCTCTAAATTAATTAGAGACACCAAAGATTATTTTAAGAACACCAACTGATATTAGGGCAGTATCCCTAATATCTATTAGGGATGCCTAATGGCGTATCGGCCAAAGGCACCCCTAATATATATTAGGGAATTAGGGATGTCAAATGATATTAGGGTGTCCCTAATATCTATTAGGGATGCCTAATGGCCTATGGGCCAAAGGCACCCCTAATATATATTAGGGAATTAGGGATGTCAAAGGATGTCCCTAGTATAAGGGAATCAAGATTTTAGGTGTTTCAAATATTTTTGGGATGCCTAAATCTACATTTAAATATTTAGAATTTTTATTTTTGTTTTTAGAAAGGAATTTTAGACCTATTAAATTTGATTTGGGATGCCTAAACTGAATTTTAAGCATCCCAATTTAAATTTAGGACGTCTAAAATTTTCCACTGCGTTCCCATATTTACAAAAATGTCATCACTTTTATTTTTTACTTCCCTTTTTTTATAAGGGACATCATTTAAGATAATAGTATATTTATTCTGTAGCAGTGATAATTTAACAAAACTAGAACTTTGATGGTGTCAAACGCACCACAACAACAATTAAACAGGTAAGATCACGTTGCTTTATTTTATCCCATTTCTAAGATGCTGCCTGCAATGGGAAAACGTTAATTCTTGAAAGTGGAACATGACATGTATATTGGCATGCAAATATACACTCGTCAATTGATTCCTACCGCAATTCATAAACATATATATATATATATATGCACACACACACACTGCATGTGAAGCAAGAATTGATGACTTCAGGGGATTTGAAATTTGATGTTGCTTATTCAGCAGCTTATACTTTGATTCCAACTTATCTGAAGGTGACGAAAAGATCCAAGTATTGAACTTTTTTCCCATGGCATATCTAAACAAGATTTATTCTCAATCAATATTAATCCCCAATATCAATACTCTTAATATGCAAAAAGGAACCCCCATATATATATATATATATATATAAACACAAGTGGGGAGAATTGTTCTTCTTTTTATGGTACGCAGAACATCTCAGTGATCTGTTTCTTTCAGCGGGAGTGTTGTTTCAACTCACTATAAGTATTTTTTTTACCTCTATTACAACCTAGGAAAAATTTAAAGTAAAGATATACATTTTCTAGGGAGCGGGGTGCCTGATGCGCGTTAGATGATGTGTCCCATGATGCCCACAATTTAGTCCGTTCATTTCATCCACGGTGAGAAATATTTCACTAATCAAAACGGCATCGTTTTGATTAGTGAATCTTGACCGCTCATTCAACGCCTTAATCATAGCCGTCCATAATGTTTTATTTAAACTTCTTCTTCCCCAACACAGTGTTGCAAACGGAGCTTGTTGATATTCACCTTCATGCCTGAAGCAAGCGTGCGAAAGCTCTACTAAGGTGGAGACAAGGCTAAAGACATGTTTTTTTATAGCTTTTTTGATATTTATGAGTCCAAAAATGTTTCAAATATGTTGACTTATGATTAAAAACCTATCTTTTAGAGTTTTTATGGAGAATGTCAAAAGGGGCAAAATCTTTGAAAGATGTTTTAGTTTATAGACTATTGTTATAGTCATTGTTGGAACAAAAAAATATGGTTTTTATTCTCTTCGCAAGTGAGGATGATAACAGTGACCACGTGTGAGGGAGATTGAATGCTGAAATTTGAAATTGTGTAAATCGATTTACACTTTTCATGTGTAAAGTGTAAATCGATACATGTAAACTGTAAATCGATTTACACAAAAGTGTGAATCGATTTCCAATGGGTTAAATCGGTTTAGGGTATATCCATGTTTTCTCATGCTGAAATAATTGAATGCACAATTCTTCTTCTCCAGTTCAATTTTCTCATGCTGAAATAATTCATGATTTTACAGTCAACATAATTTCCTAATATGATAGATTTTTCTGCACTACATGAATGCACAATATAGTGACAACAAGGTTAACAATACTGAAATAATTCATGCCCGACATAAACAATACAGCAAAGTATATCAATGTTTCAAAGTTAACAATACAGAATTGCATTAATTTCATAGTTTCACAGTGAACATAATTTCCTAATATGATAGAAGTTCACAATGAACCTAATATGCTAATTTCACAGTTTTACAGTGAACATACAAAGAATTTTGACAGTGAACCTAATTTCCTAATTTCACAGTTCCACTTTCAAACTTTTTTCACACATTCACTTTCTTGATTTCCCACTCTGTCTCCCAAAAAAAAATCAGCAAGCTCTGTTTGCAACAATGTGTTGGGGAAGAAGTTTAAATAAAACATTATGAACGGCTGTGATTGAGGCTTTGAGTGAGCGGTCAAGCATTCACTAATCAAAACGAAGCCGTTTTGATTAGTGAAATATTTCTCACCGTGGATGAAATGAACGGATGAGATTATGGACATCATGGGACACATCATCTAACGCGCATCAGGCAACCCGCTCCCAATTTTCTACTACTCTTGTGTGTGGATGCGATTCTTTAACCACTTTGCAATTTAATTGAAGGCACATTCACATAATGGCTGTCATTATGAAAGTTTTCATGGAAGAAGATGCTTGAGTTGCCATTGAAGTGTCAGGGAATATATAACGCGTGAAATTAATATATATATATATATATATAGATGCCATTCTCAGATTCTGCCACCACAATACTTTTGCCCTCTGGCATCAGCTATAGCTTCACTTTTGATACTTATAGCTTCAAGCCCTCACACACAATTAATTTCATCGCATCTTCATGATTTAATTTTCTCTCCCATATAACGCACACACACACACACACGCTGCTTGCGAGTGTTTTATTTTGGGTGGCTTCTGAATGTTTTGATGTTGGCATGCATACAAATCTCAAAGCTGTTTATGATTATCCATATTTATGGTTATTACATTTATGATTATTACTTAGTTTAATGTGCGGTTAGAATAGAATATAATATCACCTTCAGTTCTTAATATAAGATCTAGTTCAAGGTGCAACTTTTAGTATGGATTAAATCTTATATTAATAATCGAATATAATAGTAAACACATAGATATTTAATAGTTGTCAGCTGTGGTACGAAGTGTTATAACCACTTAAACTCAGAGTCATGTTGATAAGTATATATTTTATAATTAAATAAGTGTAGATTCTGAGATATATTTGATTAAATTTATTAATATTTTATACTTATTTAATTATCTTTTATATATTTTTCTGTCTTTTAATTAATTATAAGATAAAAGGATATTTTAATATAAAATCTACTCATATCCTAATTTATTTTGTAGGACATATTATAAGATTCAAGAGAGAACAAAATATCAATATAATATATCTATATTATATGATAATCAATAATAAAGAAAATATTATGATAAAGACGCATGCAGGGAGGTAATATATACCTATATATATGCTAGGAGTAGTAAGAGGGAGGTGTGTTCTATTTTCCTGGTTAATGATAACAAGACAAGAGCTTTAGTGGAGGGAGATTTAAATTTAGAGATATAGAAGAGCAACAACAATGAAGAAAGTTTGGCATTGAGTTTTTGTTTATCTATTCCTTTATCTTCTTTATTTTGTCTTTGCTTAGCTATTATTTTGATCATGACAATGTTCAGTTTATATAGCTAAACCGTTAGTTTTGGATTATTTAGTTTGATTATAAATTAGTGGATGATAATTTTTTCCGTTAATTGCTTTAATGTTATGTTGGTTGATTTAATTGTGCGCTTGATTATCCTGAAACAAGAAGAATTTGATTAAGACTATTTTGGTGTTTGAAAGGAGCCTAGACATAAAGAATTTAGACTAGACTTGCAATTAAATCATGTAGGATTAGATTTTCGAATTTAATTTACTTGTAGGATAGACATATACCTACCAGCCCTATATAGTCTCATTAGGTTTGCACTTAAATTAATCACCTAAGACATTGGGGATTATCATAGTTGAAATGCCTTTTAGTGGATCGAAAGACGCTCTTAGGTAAATAAGACACCTAGACTAGCAAATATCAGTTTAAATGCAATTAAAGGGATAAACTAGACACTAAGGGTCTAAGGGATTTGGAGGGGAGGGTAGAGAAAGAAAATTTTTTATATGCTCAAATTTAAAAAATTAGAGAAGTGGGGTTTCAAAATTTTAATGAAGATAAGATGCAAAATAAAAGAGTCAGAAAAATTAATTAAAAACTTTTAACCCTACTTCTCCAATTTTTTAAAATCCAAGTCATAAAAATTTTTCCTCCCCTCCCTTTCCCTCCAAATCCCTCATACCAAACAACCCATAAGAAGTGATCAAGACTATAATAATCCAAGTCACCGTATAAGATTTAAAATTACCCTTAGCCTAAAACATAGTTATATTTGATTTCCCTTTTTTTTATTAGTTAGTTTTGTTCATATCTTAATTTAAATTGTGTTCACTCAACTTAAGCAAAAGTGTAAAGTCATTGCTCAATATCAAGTCTTCGTGGGAACGACATCTGACTCACTCTTTATTACTTGATATGGCCCTTGCACTTACAGAGAGTATTTGGCTCTATATTTTGCCGCTATCACATGTAAAACCAAAAAAAAAAAAAAAAAGTTTTTGGGACAACCATCTGAGTTTGGAATTTGACAGGGTCAAATTTGGTTTGGGAGCATTGCATTATACACACACACACACACACAAACACAGTGTATATTATTTATTATGTATTAAAATTTTATGGATAAAAAACAACTTTTGCATAAAGATCGCGTATCTTAATTTTGGAAAATATTAACCGCTACACTGACGCTGGCGACATATTTAGTGAAAATTTATTCTATGTTTTGGTAGGATTAGATTAGATCAGGACAAGGTCCCAAGAAAAAAGATTTATAGATTACTATTAGATTAGGTCGGGTATATTATTAGATTAGGTCGGGTATATGTCCCTCTCCCTCTGGTTTTAAATATAAGATAAAATTGATTTTTTTGAAAAAATTAAGGTAGTTAATTAAATTACTTTAAAGTATTCATATTTTTATTTTTTTCCTCCAAAATAATTAGTTTGACTAATAAACTAATATATAATCTAAAGATATACAATATATGATATGATTAAATAACTTATTTAGCTTCCTTAATTTTTCCAAAAAAAATCAATCCTATCTTATATTTAAAACGGAAGGAGTACAATCTTACACAGTTTATAAATTAGATTAGGTCGGGTTTACGTTACAATCTTACACAGGCCATGCGGGGGGATTAAGGGTCTGGTTTGTTGCCTACAGAGGTGTCTGTTTGTAGTTTTTTTATGAATCCACATTCCCCAACCATCCAAAAGATGGGCAGCGAACGCTCAGCCCCAAATAAAAGGTTTTTTTTTTTTTCAAAAAAAATATTCCGTGCAATAAAAATTAATCAACTTAAAATATTGGGTGTTAAAAAAATATTTTAAATATTGAGTGCTACTGAAAAAATATTTCAGAATACTGATATTACAGGAAAAATATTTTTGAATACAGAACTATAAATTAATTAATTTGACTAAAAAATAAGAATACATAAAAAAAATTTAAAAAATAGTCCTCATTCCAAAATCTGGGGGATGAGCAGGGCATGCAGACCTTTTTCTACTCACTGTTTCTAGCCTTTGTAACCATCTTTCATTGCATTTATTATAATATCATTTTGTTTTTGTGAAAAAATAAAGTCTGTTTATTTGGTTGCTTCATGAACAATTACCAATGTAAGACCCATAATCACAATTATTTAAAAATGATATCATAGATAAGGGGTGGAAATAGGTTTTATTAAATTAAGCTTTCGTCAAATAGTCCTGAGCATGACTGGAGCCAGGCCTTTTTTCGGCCCAATACTGAGCCCCTGAAACACCTGGCCCGGCCTACAAGCCTGATTCATAGTGAGGATTACATAAATATCAAAATGTTATGGTTGGCAAAAGCCTAAAATGCCCTTGCTCCTGTTAGCCTTCAGTATCCACTGTCCACTGTTCCCTGCCTCCATTGTCGGCCACTAATGGTGCCACCATGGACATTTTAGTTCAATTCACCACTTGAGAGTTTGTGGTTTGGCTTTGTGTCTTTGCTTAATTTGCAAATGTGACTTATTATTCACTTTTCAGACCACAGATTTTTTGCTTTTCTTTTAAAAAAAAGTTTTGAATGTACAGAGTCAAGATCAGATCAAAACTTGAATTGATTTCTTCCACCATTTTTTTTCATTCGTTGATCTGTATACATCTCTAGTTACTAAGGTACATAGTTTGCATTATTGTTATGCTTCTGAGCATCATATTTCATTGAAGGAGACAATGGTGTACCTACCAATGAAGGTTGAAACTAGCAGCCTGCATAAGGGGATGAGCAAAGTAAGCTCCTAATGTTAATGCAGTGATTGTCAAGTATGGCAACCTGATAAACTCCCTGTAGTAATCTTTCGGCAACTTTTGCCGGCCATCGAGGATTGCTGCGAACGGGACTATGCTTGTTCGGGCTTTAACGGTCTCAAAGTCCTCGCCGTATCTTCTAGCGAGTCGCCTGTCCCCATTCCAAACACCAAATAAATGATGTGCTATTAGGCCAACAGAAGCAGCAACAGCCACAGAATTTCCAATCCAGATTGTGTGAGCTAGACACCATATAACCTGCCCAACCATCTTGAGACAAAACAAACTTTTCTTTTTAGAGAATGCCAACTACATGTTTCACTTTGCCTAGATTTCAGAATACTCAAAACAAGAATTTTTCTTCCCATCAAGTCAAATGAAATTATTGCAGTTATTTTATGTCTACATGTCAATATGTCAGAAATGGCATTTCTCATAAATGACACATTGAAGGTAGTCAATATTTATGGATCAACAAAAGCAGGAGATACAACAACAACAATAAAGCCTTATCCCATTAAGTAAGGTCAGTAAACAAAAGCATGAGATACTTGTACTATAAACAGTTTTGCCGGTATCCAAATCGCACGCAGATCCATCACAACATCATGCATAAATCAAATGGAGTCTGATGCAAAATGGATATTTATACCTGTGGATGTCTGGTTATTCTCATTATGCCAGTTTCCCAGAGATGTAACTTAGGCTTCTCAACTGCTGCAACCTCTAGAAGATTAAATGTTGAAGGGTATAGGAGAAAGAAGGAAATGAAATTGGCCAGCCACAAAAGTTGGTGAAGCCCAGGAACATTCTGGATTTGCCAGAGTTGAAGTCCATCATATCTGTGGTTAATAAAATATACCTGCGTCACA
This sequence comes from Inga laurina, assembly GCA_963855925.1. NCBI lineage: Eukaryota > Viridiplantae > Streptophyta > Magnoliopsida > Fabales > Fabaceae > Inga > Inga laurina. The sequence continues at coordinate 61,969,312 of OY979709.1, forward strand.
GAGAAGAAGATTTAGACACAAGTTATCTTGGACAAAGAAGCAGTTCTGCAGCTTTGAAGAAAAGCAAAAAGGAACTTACAACTGTACTGACAGCCAAGGGTAGTGATATCCCTGCAAAAAGAACGCGATAAGCTCTTTCTCCAATGAGCTTCTCAGCAGTGTCTCGAAAGCTAGCCATGCCACTGTGGACGCCGGCAAATATGAGTATCAGGATCAACATTACCACCTGTGGTGTAATATGTCAAGAGTCAGATCTAATTGAAAAACCACTGTAATTATCATAGTCAGGCGACACAAGTCAAACAAAAGAACAAAAACAATAGTAATACTCATGATGTGGAATGATACAAAGATAGAAAATAGATTTTGTTAAAAGAAGAGAACGTTTTCGCGAACAACTTGTGATGGAGGCGTCATCTACTCGCTAGATGAAAACCTTTATGATGATCCATAAAATTTTATTCAGCAAAACTAGTGCCTTTCTCATTTGACTAAAGTCAAGCTTGTATTCCAAAGTTTGTGGAGGATTTACTATTTCCATTCCAAAATGTTGTAGATTTTCTGGGAAGTAGTTGACTCGGATGAGTCAACTCCTCTCACAGATACTATCACAAAAAATTATTTCCGCACAAGCTAACATGAAGAATTCCTGGATTTCTAGATAGAAACTACGCAATTCCAACTATGTAATTACTGACACTCTTCTCCTTCCAACCCACAAAGTTTGCCTGAATTCAAATTCAATTTAAATTTAGGAAAGCAGAAAAATATTACAAATTTTGTTACAAAATTTGTTCCCTGTATAGCTATAGTGTGAGCATGGGAATTTTTCTCTCAAATTCTTTCTCCCCCTAAATCCATGATTGTAAACTATTTCAGGCTATTGAAAGCATAGCTCAAGGAAAAATATTCACTACTTTCTTCATATGCCTACACACACCATAGCTAACACTTCTGCAGAGTAATATGCCTCAACGAATGCCAGTTTCAATCTGATTAAATTTTCTAGCCTTCAACAAAAGAAATGGTTTAAAATACATCCCATAAAATTCAGCAACTAGTGAAAGTAGTAAGAAATCACCTCATGACTATCTGAAAGTCCCGAAACCGCCTCAATAAAAGCTTTACCATACCCGGTGGAATTGTCAATCCAAACTACATTAAGAACGAACAGAACTACTCCCAAAATCACCGTGAAATAAATCCACGAAGATATCTTCTGCTCCTCCAAATCAAAAGCTGCTGAGTCCTCACCCACCAAGCTCGAATCTTTCGTTTCAGTGTCTCCAATAGAAGTACAGGCAATGAATTTCCGAGAAATTAACACTTCTTTCGAAGTTTTCTTTAAGGAAAAAATATCATTTTTATTTGGTTTTGATATGGGGTTCATGAAAATGGCGGTGGAGACCGAAGAAGAGGGCAGAGAAAGTGATCGGTGACGGGGTTTGTGGGTTATAGAAGAGAAGTGGGTTGAAATCACAAGAGGAGTAGCCATGGTCAGACCTACTGAAAGCAAAGTGAGTCCAAGAATTATATGCACTTTTGGAAAAATTGAGGCAAAGGGTATCTGCAGAAGGCCATCGCTGGTGTTGGGTCATTTGGAGTTTTGTGGTAACCGACACGTGGAATGTTGTTCAGCAAATAAAATTTTAATATCTTTGATGGCAAAACCATTTTAAGAGTTGAAATGGATTATGGACCCATTTTGCACGCAAGACCATGTCCGTCAATAGAAGCTAACCTTCGTCATCTCCTGGTTACTCCTTTTATGAAAACATGTGGATATCCATTTTATAGGATATAAATACACACACACATGTATTGTCTGTTATGTTTATTGAAATGTGAAACTATTTCTCAGCGATAATAGCATCTAAGAGGCTAAGACAGGACTATAATGGAAATGCATGAAAATGTGTGGATGAATGGTTTAGTTACTATTTCAGAAAGATCTTAACTCTGCATTATATGCTTTGCAATAGGTTTATTATCCATGTGCTTTTGGTTGGTGATGACTTTAATTCATGAATTTCTGGAAGCATGGATTGCTTGCAACGACAAAGAAAATTTTGTCAAGAAATCACCAATTGAAATTTATTGAAAGACAATGATCTCCTAAAAATTGCATCTCATTCTTAATCGTGAGATGTTAAATGCTGACAGCATAATGAAAAGTAGTGAGAAAGAATTCCCATCTTCAAATTAAATTCAAAGGGATGGCAAGTTATCTGTATACTGTTTGCGAACAAGAATAATAAATTCTGGTAGCATTCACTCACATCTCGTGATCTATGTTTAAAAGTGGGGCAAAAAGAAGAGCAAGTGACGTACAAATGGGTAAAGAAAAATGTAGGGCACATGAGATTTTCCCTCCCTTTATTTCTTGTCCAAATCAACTTCTCCACCATTAGCGGTTTCTTCCTGCCAACTTTGCATCCATCACTTTTATTCCAACTGTTTTTCATTTCCCAATTCACTTTCATGTTGCAGGCCCACCCCATCTTCTCAAAATCCAACCTTTTTTAACTGATTTGCCTACATAATAGGCCTCTCTCGCTCAAGAAGATCCATCCTCCATTTCTTACCAAACAAGAGCTCTGCATTTGGCACCCAGTTGAAAGAAAAAAAGAAAGGCTTCGCCTTTTGTTCTTTCCTTCAGGAATAACACATTCTGTTGTAATTCTTGATTGTGAGGGAAGATGTCTGCAGCTGTAGGAGCTGTCTCTGCAACCAAAGACGTTCCCTTTAATCCTCATTTGGAGGAGGAGCTTAAGAACAATGAAGCTCAAGACACCGAAACAGAGACTGAAGCAGAGGACGAAGATGACTCCAAGTTGGAATCTGACAGAGAATTGGACCTTGGCCCTCAATTTTCACTGAAGGAACAGCTTGAGAAAGATAAAGTAACATTCTCTTTTCTTTCTTTCTGGATGTTTCTTTGGCGCTATGATTTTGCAATTTGCTTTTACGATTAAAACAGATTCATTCATGTATTTTCTGTTTTTCCTTCATAGGATGACGAAAGTTTGAGAAAATGGAAGGAGCAACTTCTTGGCAGTGTTGATTTCTCTGCTATTGGAGGTACTTTTGAAGTTCTCCTTTTTCACTGTCTCAAGTTTTTCTCTGGTTTCAAGGAATATGTACATTATAGAGTAAACTTAAACTAACCCTCTTGAATTAGGTTGTCTTGAGTATGATATTTCCCTTCAAATCTTAGAAAACAACTTAATTGGCCTTTTAACAAATAGAATTCTTCTGTCAAGTACTTCAGGGCTAAAATATCAAATGTACCAAGTTAATGATTGTGTTGAAATGTGTCATTAAAAGTTCTGAAACAAAAGTTTTAGTTTTGAGCGAAACTTGAGAAGATCCTGTTTGTATACACACAATATATACCATAACTCTGCGCATTGTGTCGTCTAGTTTCATTTCATCTTTTATTGGATTTTTGCAAGCCATGGAAAGCTAAACCAACCCCATTCATTTGTTGAAAACCAGAAAGCAAAGATCCAGAAGTGAAAATTGTGAGCCTCACTATACTATGCCCTGGAAGGCCAGATCACATCCTGCCAATCCCATTTACAACTTCTAAGAAGTGTCTCTTCACACTCAAGGAAGGAAGCAAATACCGCTTGAAATTCACCTTCTCTGTCTCTAACAACATTGTTTCTGGCCTCAAATACACCAATATTGTCTGGAAAACTGGTCTTAGAGGTGAGACAAAAGTTATTCTTTTTGTGTTTTCCCAGAATGATTGAGTAACACTGTGCTAGTCATTCATTAATGTCTTTCATGATTTGCTTTGTCCAGTGGACAATTCAAAAAGAATGCTGGGAACTTTTAGCCCACAGCAAGAGCCGTACACATATGTGTTGGAAGAAGAAACTACTCCTTCTGGCTTGTTTGCTAGAGGAAGCTATTCAGCAACAACCAAGGTAAGAAAACCAGATAACCTGCAGAAAATTGATTCACATATTGTTCATACCAATTATATTTGATCAAACTATCTTCATTATCATTTTATGCATAAAAAAGAAAATGATAACTAAATTTTCGTTATCTCAGTTTGTAGATGACGATGGAAAATGCTACTTGGATGTCAAATACAACTTTGAAATTCAGAAGAATTGGCCAGCAAAACACTAAGATTCGATCTATGTTAGGTTATTGGTAGATTTGCTTCCTCTGGCATCTTGTATCCATTTGAAACAGACAGATTGAAATCCAACATGTTGTTCATCAGTCATCATATTCAGTTATCGCCTTCATGCACATGCATGTTTGTACTCATGTTTCTACCCCTTATATGGTTTCTTTTCCCTTTTCTATTAGTACTCAGAAAAAAGATATGTTCCTCGTTACTCTCTGACACTCAACAGCATTCTACCAAACATGCATCAAGACCTAATTTTGGGATCTAATTTCTAGTAAAATTAATCTTCCAGAGGTAGCAAGGGACCCCATGTGGATAAAGAAACGGAAATCAACAAGTGTCTTCCACTGTTACCTTTGCTTTCTGAAGCAAATGGCCAAAAGGTCCATCAATTCTTTGGTGGTCCAAATGCTTTATCCATATGATGAGCACATGCTTTTTGCTACATAAGGAATATAAAAAGAAAACGGGGGTGGGAAAAGGGGGGGGGGGGAAGATAAAGCAAAACTTCAAATGAAACCAAGCTTTGACCCCATCCGTTGTCATGATTCAAAGTTTAAATATTGTGAATAATATTCATCTTCAACACTCTTAAGTGATCAGGGGTTTGCATTTACTTATAAATTCCTTGAGTAATTCCTGATTCTTCTGCTATAATCATGAACCCATCAACTCTAATATCAACATTTTTTATATTTTATTTCAAAATCTAGCACCGGACACGCACTTTCGCAAGTATTTACATGTTATCTGGGTGGTTTTGTTAAGAACACAATTAAGTTGGTCCAATGGGCCCTCATAATTGTTCTTTGAAACTGATAACCTGCAATGTAATAATGAGGGCTATGAATCTGGTAGAAGAAAATATTTGGTGAACTCAACCTTACCATTTTGCCGATCTAACACACAAATGTTAGTGCTCCATTAAGTAGTTGGTTAATTGATATTAAACCAACCATGGTGGTTGTTAAAAGCATCACTATACATTTCTGGTATATGGGAAATAACTCAAGTCTATGATTCAAAAATGATGGGTCATCTCTCTGTTTAGCGTTCTGTAGTTAAAGACAAAGCAGCTGCAACTTTTTTTTTTTTTTAATACAAAACGGCCAAGACCAAAGCTTGGAAATAGCAAGACTTCTCTAGACTACATGACTACCTGGCATATCATCCCGCATGTACCCCATACATCCCGGGTGCGCAAGCAGCTGCAACTTTGAGGACTAACTTTTAGCAAATTAACCTGAGTTTATTAGAGCCATTCATGATTCAAATGCCTCATTTCTTAATATTTGTAAAATTTATAAAGTTACTCTTCATATTCTCCTAATCCATGCAAGACAAGTACATAAGATTATCTGTAAAATATATACATGTTACCTTGCATGCATCGCCACTATCATTATGCTCGCTCACAGTGCTGCAAAAAGTGCAAGCATCCACTTTATCTTTTAATTTGATTTATTATTTAATATTAGCTTCTCTTTTTCTCCTTGTTTTTGGTGTAACATCACCAATTGGGTCATTATTGTTATGGTGGAAATAACCGATTCTCAACAACATTTTTCTTTTTCAAATGATATCATTATGGCAGTGGTTTGATAGAATGATGAAGTTTTGAAGATTTTCTTACCAATTGAGTTATTCTTTTAAGTCCCAAAAAGAGGATAGATACATTTCCTGGCAATCTTCTTCGGCTTATTGCCCCCTAAATAGTTTTCATTAGACATAAAAAAAATTTGACCTGCTAAACAGCTTTCTTTCCAAGTAAAGTTTTATTATTATAATAATCATGCCCACAAGCAATGGAAAAAAACAGCCAAGCCAGTGTGCCACCCTTTTAATACATAGACTTTTTCTTTGGTTCATTTCTAAGGTACTTACTGCATAATTTGATAGATTATTTATACATAATGATCAAAAACAAAATGTTGAATACTATTACAACGGTACGATAGAGTACATTCAAAAATATTCTATAATGTTTATTAGTTATAATCTACATACTGCTCATTTAAAAAGGGTGAATAATATTTAGGTTCTAAGAAATTAATTTGAATTTTTTTTTTACTTTAAAATTGATTACAAATATTGATTCAAACAAATGCAAATATGATAAATTTAATTGCAAATCTCATGGGTTCATTCAATAATTTGAAACAAAAATCCCAACCTTATAACTATCTAAATTTACACTTGAAACTCACCATTCAAATTAAATAGCATTTTTAAAACCTAATTGTCATTCTCCTATTTAAAAATTCCACAAAATGCAAATTTTTCCTGTCAGAAGAGAGCTAGGAAAAACCCTTAATGAGGTTGAACTTTGGTTAAACTGCTTCCTTCATTATTTTACATTACTGATTCAAGTTATGTATGGAATATAGCTCTGTTTAGATCATTGACCTTGGTTAAATACCATCTCTCATTATCAAGATTGATGAAACAAGAACCTATCAACTCCAACCAAAGGCAGAATAGGTGGAATAGCCCTAATTCAATTTTCTATTACCCTATCTCAACAGCCACTCCTTTCTGTATTGTCCTATACAAAGACATTTCAGAGCGTATGTACATGTGTCCTGTATTTTTATAAAAGGAAAAATTTAGACAGCAAAATAAACCCAAGGAAAAAGGACAATTACCAAGATTCCCCCCTATACAGTAAACAACCCTGGCATCACTAATAATCTAACAAAGCAAACTTTACCAGCAATCCAATTTTACCACCCTCAACCACTAGCTTAGCAGCTGTTACCAGCCAATGTCCAGGAGCATCATGTGCACCCCTCACAACCTCAGATGTCTCCACATATTTAAGCAGCTTACTGGAGCGAACTGGCACAGGCGGACCTTCTGGATAAACACCAGAATTAAGTACAGTTGGAGCCTGCTTCCGGGGACCTGTATTATTCTGTTGTGTGAATGTGAAGGTCGTGCTGATATTTGATAGGAAAGATGATTTCCTTGAAGCATCTGGTGCGGTAGTCCACTCTGTCTTTCGGATACTGCAGTTCGAAATATGAGTGAAGAGAAGTCGAAGATGAAGCACATTTCTTGGCCAACTCCCTTTGCTGAAGAGTTGAGCACCAATCACAATATAAACGCCTCTAGAACCTTGCAACCAGTTAGGATCATGCTTGACTACAGATGTGCACACATTTGAGAATCTCTTCCATCTGACTCGCTCCACGAATTGGTCACTGGATTCGTGATCATCAGAACTTCGCCACATAGAAGGCCTGCTCATGGTTGGGTTACTTGAGGAGAGGACCATAGTGTTAGGGAGGCTTGAAAGATGCTGCACATGTATTGCCAGTCTGTCACATTTTCTGCCCTCTAAGTACAAGCGGAGGCCAACCACAGGTTTTTCTTCACTTAGCACCTGGCATTTTGTGGAACATGCCAAAATCAACAAGAGAAATATATTATCAATGTCAAGAACAAATGACGCAATGCATAAAGGAAGGCATGAGTCCCTGGAAGACTATGTTACTCATCATGAAGTGATTTGCCAAGGCCAATAAAAGATTTAAGTCTATGATAACTGCCAAAAACCTCAAGATTTATAACTTTAGTTTTTAAAACCCAAGACCGGCAAAGTCCAGACAAAAGAGAATAACAGATAAACTGAAATATAAACATCCACTATAAGAAAGAACCTTGACAATCAAATGCCTGCCCGCTCAAATGGACGGTTTTATGTCTTACCTGTGCAGGGCTGACATGAAGTTTGGGGCCCATGAAACTAAATTGAAGGGAAGGAGAAGAGCTCTTTCTCAATTGATGCCTGAGAGGCAGCTCACAAAACATGGGAGCCCATTGCCTGGGAATTTGAAATTCTAAGAAGTATTGTAAATCTTCAGGAGCAGGCTTATCTGAAAAAATCAAGTAAATCAATTAAGTGTTGTGCAGTGTGCATTAAACAGGGAGGTTTGAAGAAACAATGCACTGCAGCAAATGATAATATTAAAAGCTTATATGCAGGGAAAAATAAAAGTACGTCTAAGGAAGGCTTATCTGCCAAAAAGCATTTAATCAGGTGCAGAGTAACAGGAAATTTTATGAATGATAGCATGCAACAAATGATAACATAAGTAACTACAGTTATTCATTGAATAGCCAAGGCTGAAAAATATATAGAAGACAGTGGCAGCTAATACAGTTATTGTTGAATCTAAGAACAAAAGCATACATCGCAAATACAAATTGATTGCATGACTAAGATAACCGCTTCCAGGAATCCCCGCCAGTAGTGAGGATATAGGAACAAACTTGAAGAGAATTCCTTCAGGATTAGAAGGCACTGTCTGGAGCCAATTTGAGTGGCTGGGCTTAAGAATATCTCCTCCTCTTTTCGAGCAGATAATAGTGATGCCCTGTTACACAATAAATCATGATAAGCACCATAGCCTAGAATTTTTATTCATTGTGAAAATAAGAATTTCCATTTTTTGCGCTTACATCTTTGCTTGATGTTTCAGATATACTGGTGAATTGCATTGTGCTTGATTGCATCACACGATTGAAGACATCAGGAACCTACATGGACATAGTAGTCATATCAATAGGCAAGTCACTTGTATATTAGATTAAGAATTAGACAAGATAATGCATCATACTTTATGCTTTCCATCCGCTGTCTTCCTCTGTAGTAGAGAAGGACTTCTTCTATCTGAGAACATATAATCTCCAAGATCCTCTAACCATCTTCTGAGATCACCAGGAGGAACCTTTGAAGAGTGTTTTTGTTTAACAAAGATTACATCTTGCCCTCCAACAGCCATACCTACTATTATGTGAGTGCCATATGTCCGGATGAACCTGCCTAACAAAATTTATCAGCACCATCATACTCATCAACTGAAAATCACAACCCTCAATTGATCCCAACATCAGTTACTACACATCCAACTAGATTATTCCGCTCTTTAAAATGTTCAGAGTTCACATATTTTGGGCCATGGCCATGTGATGTACAGACTACTCCATTACTTTTGAAATTTGATCATGAGCCCCTTAAACTTTCAAGTTAATGTAAATAATCTCCTTGACATCGGTCTAATATATCACTAACAAAAGCATGACATATAGCGAGGTTATGTGCAATAACCTAATGTTGAACGGATAATCTACACGAATTTGAGAGTTCAAGAAGTTAAATGTACAAAATAGTTTAAATTCTTTGTAACTAATGTGTCACACTTCCATCATTAAAATAATGATTAACTAACAGCAAGAGGACTACTACCTACACAAAGTTGAATTTTCAATGTCAAACTTCAGAATTAAAGTGGGTTATTCGTACGTGATCCAAAGTTAATAAAAATTGAATCCAACTTAGGCAAACTGGGTATGGATCCCACACACTATACAGAGCCTAAAAAAGAGTAGCAATATTCTTGACTTAAGAACTGTACAAAGTATTAAAGTTTTTATATTGATCATAATGGTGAGAAGTTAAAACCAAAAAATGTGAACCTATTTCATGAGAAGCCGTGCAAGTACACATATGTTAAATTCCACAATATACGCAAGAATTCCTTCATTTGTCTATTAATCAAAGATTGAGATGGTGTTAGGTTTACCTAGACAATGAAGCTGGATCCCATTGGGATGGAACAGACTTCTTTACTTCCTCTCGCAGAACAAGTGGAGAAGCTATTAAGTGCAAATAATACAGTGGAATGAAATAACCATCAAAAGCAAGATATTTGGTGTCAGCAGCATCGCGGAACCAATCTCCACTAAAATCAAAGAGAGCATTAAAATAGCCCGAAGGAATTTTTCCTTGTATTGCTGACTTCTGATTAAGTAACTCTGACATCTGCAAAGGAAGAAAGCCACATACAATGCTTTTTTAGAAACAGAAGAAAATTTATTTGGTACAGAACAGGGATTTACAAGGGAGAAAGTTTGAGATACTGCATAGAAATTTATTTTATTTCTGGTGATATGGACATTGTTGTTTTAGAGGAGGCCACTTTTATCTAATGCATTTCAAGGGATTTAGTTCTAAAGTCTTTTGAGGGAGGATGTGTGGAAGGTACAGGTGGAAATAGGTTAGGTTAGGCTTTGCCTAAATAGGCTCGGGCCTACAATAGAAATTGAAACCCTGAGCTTATATGTAGGCTTTTTTTAGGCCTGAGCCTAGGCCTTCAAAGGCCTGATAAAGCCTCTCAGCCTATTTAAAGGCCTACTTAAATAATGTAGGCTTTTAAATAGCTTTTAAAGCCTGTGCCACCAAATTCATATATAACATTTCAAAGTTATATACAATCCTACATTATATCTTAAAAGCCTAACATCCATTCTCATAGTAATATTAAGGCTTATTAAGGAAAAAAAAGAATGTCTAGTGACAACAATTATCTAAGCAAATAGGAATATGAAAAACTAATCGTCTGTTGACTAATGAGATATATTTTCTAAAATTGACTAAGCATAACAAATAACATGTAAAACTAAATTTTACCCTTTTTACCTTTTCCATGTAAATTGGAACAAACTCCTCTTACTCAGATTATAATATTCCACTTAACACTAAAATAAAATCATAATAATTATTATGCTTCAGTGGAGGGTGCACATTAGGGGAGAGTGAGTTAGTGTTGCCATCTCGAGCGATCGAAGAGAAGAAAGGCAAGGGTGAATGATTTATGCGAAAGTAATGGTTGAGTGTAATGACGATGAGATGTGAAACTTATAATTAAGGATAAGTTGGAAAATTTATAAATAATTTATAAAATTATTTAGATTATATTATATATACTTATGTAATAGTATACATTAAAAAAAAGCTAAATAGGTCATGCCTGTAGGCTTGTAGGCTAGGCCTTATGAAAATAAGTCAGGCCTGTTTATCTAAATAAGCCTAACAATATGTCTGAACCTAAGCCTGATCTATTTACTAAATAGGTTAGGCTAGGCCGTAGGCCCTATTAGGGACTTGGCCTATTTCCATCCCTAGTAGAAGGCAATTGCAGATTACTTGATAGCTCAAAATTAGAGATTTTTAAATCTCCCCGATCTAAGCTTATTATATAAATCCAGAAATTGAAGTCCCCTGTTCTTTTCCTGTCCACTCAAGGCCAGCCTCGTCTAATTTCTACTCTCTTGGTATAATACAAACTACTTTTCAAATTTAATTTTCAAACATACCAGGAATTTATCTCACCAAGGTACTTGGCTTGCCTATGTTGAGAGTTCAGACCATTAGTTCCAGTACCCAGATAACAAGTTATGCAATTTTATGCAGATACGCTTCTTTTGCATAGCACTTAAAAACTACAGAGGTTATTTCTCATGTCGTATGAAAATATGTGAAGTGGCAAATAACTTTTCTGCCCAGAAATAATGGTTCCACTGGCAAAGCATATTCATGAAAAAAAAGAATTCAACAAATAAAGACGCAACCCATGCGAAAGTGAGAGTCGTTTGATTGGATACACAAAATTATCAAGGGGCAAACTTTCGCCAACATATATTATAAGTTAGCAAATTTGATTATTCCTCCAGAAAAAAGTTAGCAATAAAAATTAAAAGAAGTGAATTCGTCAAGTTGCTCTCTAAACTAAACATGTCTGAAAAAGTAGAGGATACACTAAACGCCTGGAATGCAACTGCAGAGCTCGAGTGCAAGTTAACTTCAATTCCTCGGGAATATTATATCTTAAAATTTGCTTTCAAACATTTTTCATCAATAGCATTGTCTTCTTATGATATTTTAGAATCAAAATGGCCCGTTAGAAGATGAAGCCTCGACTCGAAATCTGAAAAAGCATGAATTACTTGGGATAGAAAGATACAGAAAGGAGAGATACCCACCTGGTTGAATTCAAGTACATCGGATTTGAAGCGGATTCGATCCCCTTTATCACACCGGATATCCTCTGAAACTCCTTTAATAGCAGTTCCCCCAGGAATCAAAATGTCCCTTTTGTTCACTTCGTCCAGCTCGACCAACCTCCGGCCTTCGATTCCCTTGGCAAATTTCAATCGGAAATCACTGGTCAGATCAAACCCTTTGCCGAGACACTCCAATGCTCTCATCTCAATGGGCAATTGCACACTATCCTCCATCGCAAACAACAAACAACCACGAGCAAAATCAACAAAACGAACAAAGAGGCGGCAGAGACTGGGAAGGCTTAAGAAGCAGAAGCTCTAATTGTTAGGGTTGAAAACGATGGTTTCAGCGTGTATGGAGTCTTCTGACCAAAGGGGTTGCCACCCAAGACTGCAATTATTAAGCAACATGAAGGTCCTTAATTGCGGGTGGCTTACCTTGTACTCGAAAAGACGAGGATTGAGGAAGAAGACAAAGATTTGGAGCGAAGCGTAAGCTGTATAAAATTTTTATCCAAATAATGAGTGCAGCTGTGGAGAGAAGGGAGGGCGAATCATATGAAGGTTCGAGGAAGGAGAGGGGGTTTGAGTAAAAGAGGACCCGCCGCAAGGTGTTGACTGCAGAGAGAGATAGAAGGTGCGAACAGAATATATGGCATTTGAAGGGATGATAGTCAACTTTGTTTACCTACTCTCTTCCATCTTTCACAAGGTATCGGTTATCGACATTAGCTAGCAAACCATTAATTAAAGACATGGATCGAACTCATGCGCGTCCAAACCAAACCCATCTGTTGCGGTGCTCATATCTGGACTTATTCTACGTTTTCTTTCCCTCGAATAATTATTTTATAAAATGTCCGGTGTTTCATAATCCGGATTGGAACGGTCGGTCCAACCCAAAAATCGATAAACCAGCCAATAAATTGGTTCAGTTCGACATCCGGCCCAGTTCATTATTTTTTTAAAAAAAAAAATTTTAGGATTTTATATTAATAAACCTGAAATCTTTAATTTTTCACCGGTTTGACCATGATCTGACCCACTAACCTTGACTCAATACCCCAACCAATTCAGTGGGTCCAGGTTCATGAACCTTGATAAAATTCTACCATTTTAATACTACTTCGTTCTAAATATAAGATTTAATTTATAAATGAATTTTAATCTTTTTTTAAAAATTTTATTTCTTATGTTAATCATTTTTCTCCAAACCACTTTACCAAACTCACAAGTCATAACTGATATATTAGTATAATATAATGATATACATAAGTATTTAAGAATATTATATAATTATAACAAATATTATAAGTAAGTAATTTATTTAGTTTTTTTAATATCTTAAAATAAATTAATTAACTCATATATTAAGAATAAGATGTATTATAAAATATTCAAAATATAATTTTAATAGAAGAGTTGAATCCAAGCCAAACGCCCAAGGACATTGCGTTGCCCCAAAGGGCAAAATGATATCCTTTAAAGAGGGGACGAACGGGTTCACTAGCCTACAAATTAAAACTAGTTTAGCCCCTGTTATTAAAAAAAAAAAAAAACTAGTTTAACCCCCCTATAATTAAAAATGCTAGTTTAATAGCGGAGTTTCATAGTGAGAATCCCTGAAAAGAAGGAAATATAATGTTTAAAATACATAAAAGAATATTATAAGTTTATAAGTTATATGTGGTAATAGTATAGTTTAGCTTGAGCTGGGACATCATTTGAAGGTGGTGTTATCTTAGAACAACTAGCCATTGATAAAGGCGTAAATCTCATTTGATAATAGTGATAGCTCGAAAAAATTATAAATTTGATAGATAAAATGAATTAGTATCCTATTTTTAGTATTAGAATAAACACTTCAATTAACTCTTACATTTGTTTGGAGTAGGTGAGTAGTATAGCAATGAATGTGGAATTTAGCATTATTTGGGTAAATATTAATAAAGGAAAAATACAGAAAAAAAATTTGAATTTATAAAATTTTAAGTCAGGTATTTCTTAAAAAATGAGTAGTGAATTACTTATTAAGTTTCCTTATTTTCTTATCAACTCCTAATAATAAACTTGATTTGAGATTTTATAAATTTAAAGTTCTTTTTTCTATTTTTTCCCTATTAATAATTTATCTTCCAAGCTTGACGCGGCATAAACAAAAAAAAAAAATGTGCCTAAATGTAAGGAAATATCAAAACAATTTTGGACATTTTGGATGCTCTTTTTTTTTTTTAATACCAAACAAACATAATTTTTAAAAGGGGTCAAGGGGTATTTTTGTCTAGGAAATTTTTACCACGGAGCAATTTTGTCCTGACCATTATCCTAATTAATTTTGACCGTTAGGTAATCAAATATGTTGAGCTGATAGTCCACATATCATCCACGTTATTTTTATCAAGGTGTAAATTTTGATTAACTAATGATCGAAATTAATTGGGATAACAATCAAAATAAAATTATTATTTTTTTAACACTACTGAGACAAAATTACCCCCTAAAAAAACTTCCAAAACAAAATCGTCTCAATCTCATGACCTTTTAAAAAAGAGGATGAAAAATGGAAGGCACTTGTGGATTGGCTAAGAGTACACATACATGTTCCCTGGTCCTGAGGGCATAAAGTGGGAAGGTTGAAAATGCCCTTCCCCCTCATTAATTAATTATTTACTTTGGCATGGCTATCTTTGAAATCAAAACTAATTCAATATATTCAATTCAAAGTACCTCTCGGTTTCTTTAGAATATTCAAACTTGTCACATATACACAACCTCATGCGGTGACCCTGTTATTAATATTAATTAATAACAAATTATACTAATTGTGCATGTATACAAGAAACAAGGAAGGCAACACTAATGAAAACGCATTTTTATTATTTTAACTTTTTTGTTTTTGTGTAGAGAGTAGAGAATGGATTAAGAATTTGATTTTTTTTTTTGTTGGACAAATTAAATGATCGAGACGTGAATGAATTTAAGGCTTGTTATACTTGGAACCAAGAATATCATAATCAAATCAAAATCAAATAGCATAAGCCTCAAGAGCCAAACTAATGGACCCCGCAGGTATAGTCAAATTTTAAAAAAAACGTCAGTGTAGTTGTGAGGTGTGAGTGATTTAAATATTTAATATGTTTTTGTGAGTGCACGCACGTCACATTATAAAGTCGTACGTTTCACATCTGCCCATATTTTTTATTCGGGTAGTCGGCCTCCTCGTGTGACGCGCTTTGAAAGTGATGTGTCATTATTTTTGTCGCGTATGATGACAAACATTGATCAACCAAAAAAAAAGAAAAATAAGTGAAAAATTCTTATTTAAAAATTTTATCTGCAGCAAAGAAATGGATTAAATCGTGCAAAGTATCCATATTTTCTATATATAAAAATATATTAGTGTTATGAAATTAAAAAAAATATAAGAGATTGAGATGAAGAGATGAAACAAAACAAGAGAGAGTTGTAGAGATGAATAGTAGAGAAGAATTCTCAATCATATACAGTGTGTTTGTTTGCCCGTTTGGAGACGCAGTCGGCCGATTGAGTGTGCCAATCGGCACTGTACAGTGATTTTTCATTTTCTTGATGTTTGTTTCCGCGATGGATCAGCAGAACAAAGTTTAAAAAAGTACCGATGGAAATAAGCTCTGAATTGAAGCTTATGGGAGCGATGGAATCTGTTTAGAGGAGTATTTTCATATTTTTGGGATAAATGAGATACTCAAAATCACTTCTAATCACAAAGCTTCTTTTATAAAAAAATGTTCTAAATAATTTTCTCTTTCTTTAGATATTAATCTTCTGCTAATTAGAAAATACTTTGGGATAAGAGTTTAGGCAAATTTTGAGTTTTGTCAATATATGACTGTAGAAATGTAGAGAATAATTAATAATTAATTTTAATCAGTTTAAATTTATTATTCAGTTGTTTTATGATTTTATAATCAATTTATTTTTATAAACATGTCATAAATTAGTTTCTATATGGTGTTTTTACCCATTAAATTTGGTTTAAATAATTTATTTATATTATTGGAGATATTATTGAGATTTTAATTGGTTTATTTTGTTAGATTTTGAGCTATGTGAAAATATGAGTTAGGATTTAATATTTAAATTAGAGTTTGATATAATTTATAAGATTTAAGCTTAAGGTGCACAGTAGAAAAGACTTTTGGAGTGTACTAATTTAAATTAGAGTTTGATATAATTTTATTAAAATTGTACCATTACCAAATTTTCAAAGTTAATTTTTGAGAAAATTGTGAAAAAATCTCTCCGTGTGTAGATATCTTTCCAGGTCTCATTGGCAATTAAGTTGCTAATGAGGACTTTTTTCACAATTATCCCTTCATTTCTTCATTTTTCATAATTTTTTCAATTTTTTTCTCTTAATTAATATAAAAGTTACTTATGCAAAAGTCAAACCAAACATCCTAACTTTTACATAAGTTACTTTAAGTTACTTATCCAATCGCTAATCCAAACACTCATCATTTTACCAATCTAACTTTTTTCCAATCTTAAAATTCCATAAGTTTAAGCAAAAATAAGTTACTTATCCCATCGCCAAAACAAACACACCCATAGTATTTTCATGTATCTGCAATTTTTTATGTTAAGTCTCTATATTTAGACCTCCAATTCTTCTAAGAGGTATACAATGTCATAAACATAAAAATTAACACATATTATGTTGGAGTTACAATATCATAAACATAAAAATTAATATACAATATAAAACCACGTAAAACCATGGGAGGTTATAAGTATTATGGAATTCTAATAGACTATGAACGTCCATTACCGCAATATTCATAACACTTCCCCTTGGATATTCATAAATAAATATTGTGCCTCATTAAAACCTTACTAAGAAAAACCCAATGGGACAAAAACCTAGTGAAGGGAAAAGAGTACACAATATATATTGAAGCTGTCTCGTTAAAAACCTTACCAGGAAAAACCAGTGGGATAAAACTTGATTAAGGAAAATGGTACAACATGTTCTCTACTTCTTCTAAAGATAGTATCATATTTACTCCCCGCATGGTCTCTGCTCCCTTGATGATAATATCATGTTTACTCTCTTGATAACAATATCAGTTTTTACTCCCCCTGATGACAACATCACTTCTAATGTATTTTTGAACATATCTTTCTTTTAGCCGTCAAACTATAAATGATGCATTGTCACTAAAAGTTCTGCTGAAATATGGTCCTCTAACACATCTTCTGGATATATTAAAATATCAGTATATTATGTCTTTATCTTATTCATTATGGAAACAATAAAGGAAAATTATTCTGAACATCACCAAATAATATCTTGCATCCACATATTCAGTTTGTTCTGAACAAAATAATATCATATAATATGTTCATAAGACTATCATACCAAATCTCATTTTTATTATCCACTGTGCACTTGCAAGAACTAATTTTTATCAATAAAATCATAATAAATACAATATTAGCATGATACAAAAATATTCTTATAAAATATAAGATACTTTTGGACCATTGAATTCAATAAATGTTTGCAAACAACATAATCATAGCAAAAATATATGATTTTAAAATCACTAAGGTTTCCAATAACTTAATCTGTAAAATTATTCATTTTTCAATATATCTTTCAATCAATTATATATATGCTCAAAACATTTTAACCCATGTAATATTTTATATACTGAATACTTTTCTTAAACACGCTTTCAACATTTTTGGATTCTTTCAAAAATTCTCATGTAATATTTACTATCCATATGCATATGTTATATATAATGATATCTAATAGACGCATTATTTTATTTGCATATACCGCTAGACTAATAATATATGCAACAATTATTGTATCCACCACCCAATCTCATACCTCATCATAATCATTATTAGACCTTATAAAAATCTTTATTTTCACGTGAATATTCATAAATTACAAATAACTTTATATTTCAAATGTTTTGGATTACAGGTCCATCAATTTCACATATTGAAAAATATTTTTCATTGTGTCTTGTCCTTTTTTTCAGTTGGTCAATAACCTTTTTTTCTACTGACATATTTATGTATAAAATCCTCATTTGATCACGTGATATTATAACTAAAACTGTTGTCAACAATTTTATCTTTGCAGTTCCATTTTTCTTACTGTGACATAATTCATTGAGATCTCCTTATTACTTTTAGGTACCTGAACCTCTTTTGAAGTTTTTGCAACTAGTTATGTATTAGCCTCTTCTAGAGTAGCTGCCTCCTCAATATGATCATCTTGATTATTTGTTCCTTTCTCTTTTCTTTTGAAACTAATTATTTTCTCATGCTTCTGGCATGTCCTACTTTCATTTTTGCTGATTAGAGCATTTTCAGCTAGAATATGAGATTTAGTAATTCTCATTTAAGTCAGTCATTGTATCTGACAGATTTTATGCAGTATTTCATGAATACAAAACCTAATGAACTTCTTATTTATATTGCTATATACGAGGATCTATATTAAATAGTAATAATGCATTTTTTTATTTTCTTTCCAGCTATTCAATTTCTCCCACTCATGTTAGAAAGACTTTATCAAATGACAATCGACTAATGATACTATATAAGTCTCATAAATCCATTTGTTTTTATTAGAAACATCCTTTTGTTTCATTTAGAGACAAATAAGAAGAATGAAGTTCTTACCCAACATTTATCTCAGTTTCTTTTAAATATATATCTATGTTCATTGTGGTGGATTAATAGATATGCATATTCAAACTTTTCAAGATGGAATATACCGAACTTCTGACCAAAAGCCAATTTTATTGGGAGAATTGGGTTGACTATTATAAGTGCGGCAATATGTAAGATCAAACATGCTAACACTGAAATATAAATTTGGTTCTCATAAGTAATAATCTAGCTATTTATGAAGGTTTCAGTGAATGAATTGTATAATCTTAAAATTGATCTTAACATAATAATTTATTCAAACATTCCTGCAAATTTCAGGTTGCAAACTAATGGTAATATTACATGTAACCATATTATAGATGCATCTATCAAAATTATTGAAAATTTATATGGTTTACATGCTATTTGAATGAGCTCATATATGAGTTTGATATTTTTCCAGAAATATAGAGATTCATTCCAAATCATAACTTGTAATACTCTCATAATCAAATTTCTTTGAGAACAAGCAGCACATGATAATTCTTGAATTATATAATATGTTGGCTATTCATGAAGAATCTTCTGATTTTTCAATTGATGTCATACAAAATCTTTTATATATGACTCGAATGATTAAACAAGTCATGCTAACAATAAATTTGTTTGAATTAGTAAAATGTTAGTTTATTGTAATATGCTGCTTAACCCACAACAAACTTTTCAATTTTCATAAGATATTGATATAAAATATCAAATGACATTCATTATTAGGAGATTAATAGGTTTTGTGAGGAATATATGAGTATAAATTTTTAATATTAGTTGACACTTGTATTCTAACAATCTCTCCGTCAAGTGTGAATTGTAAGAGGCAAGCTTCACCCAAGAAGGGGTGAATTGGGTGATGCTATTAATTTTTCGCTTGATGTGGTGATATGAAAAATATAATAGATAGAGTAGAGTTGAGAAGATTTGAACACAGAGAGTTATACTGGTTCGGCCTAACAACAAGGCCTACGTTTAGTCCTCAGAGATCAAGACCTACTGAGATTTTTACTATACCTCCAAGATTCAATGGGCTCTCAGAACGCCACAAAACAACAATCGTCCTTGAACGAACTACGAGCAGAAATATTCTCTTAACAAGAAACTTCTCTCCCCCTTACGACAAGTCTTATGTGCAGAGAAATAAGCTATGACTCTTCTCACTTGCTTATGTATACAAGACTTATGAGCAGCAACGTTCTCTCCTGCTTACACCACTGTAAGTCTTACGAGCAGCAACGTTCTCTACTGCTTGTATCTTATAAGACTTATGAGTGGAAGATACTACAAGGAATTCTCTTAACTGCTTCTCTCGTAAGGAATAACTACCCTCTCAAGGTCCCAATACCTTGAGATCACATAAACATGAAACTTTGAATTGTATGAAGACTCTCTTACAGAGCAAATGAATAAACACTGAAGATCAATGTGTATACAGAGAAAAACTGATGAATAACAGAGACTTGGTATAGGCTTGTGAATTCTTGTGCTACGTTGTTATCTTGATTATCCTTGAATCTCTGTATATATAGTTGCTTCAGTTTTTGCCCGTTTGGGAAATCAATATTTGAGGAGCGGGACTTTGCAACTATTGAAGGACACGCGCATGTTTGAATATTCTGAATGCGGTAGGTGCGAACGTGTTTGTAATCATGTTGTCTGCCGTTGTTTGACTTTCTCCGTAACAACTAATTTCAAACGTTTATGTTCCTGTATCACACTCATAATTAATTCAAAATAAGGTTAAACAATGATAATAAGCAATGATGATATGAATAAATAACAATAAATTATATTCGGAATGAACGTTGTGATACTTAGCATTTTCGGTGGTCAAACAGGGCATCACTAGAGCATGAAAGGCTCACCTCGAGTGATCTCCTATTTTCCTTCATATACCTCTGTTATCGGGTTGTGCTTGCATAGAATATCAGAGAGACAAAATCTTCACTCGCGGGTGAAGAGGGGTCTCACTCGAGCACAAAACCTCTGCTCGAGTGATTTGGCAATTTTCATAGGGAATGTCTTCTCGGGTCATCACTCGCACACCATTTTGACAAGAGTGAGAATTTGTACTCGCGGGTGAAATGGACCCTCACTCGAGCATACATACCTCTGCTCGAGTGAGACGCATATTCTCAAGGAATATGCTCTCAATATCATCACTCGCATCAGATTTTCAGAGGGATAGAATTTTCACTCGCGAGTGATCTGGGCCCTCACTCGAGCACAAAGACTCCTGCTCGAGTGAGAAGAATATTCTCAAGAATTATACCTTTTGAACAAGCACTTGCAATAGAATTGGAGAGGGAATGAATTTTCACTCGCAGGCATTGATGTGTCACTCGAGCATATATGGGTGTGCTCGAGCACACTTGCACTTCTCTAAACTTCATGACTCTCGGCCAAGTACTCGCAGTACCCTGCTCGAGTGAATGAAGGAAGCATGCCATTACTTTGCTCTCGGCCAAACACTCGCAGTACCTTGCTCGAGTGAATGAAGGAAGCATGCCATTACTTTGCTCTCGGCCAAACACTCGCAGACCCTCACTCGCATGTGTGCTCGAGTGATCTAGTGATCACAAAGGGAGAATGCCTCTCGGGTACATGCTTTCTGGCTTTCTCTTGCACCTGCTCGAGCACAGAGGAGATCTCTGCTGGAGCACAAACATCATGCTCGAGCACTCAAGTGCAATTTCACAGCAGATATCAGTAAAACATCAAATATGCATTTGGTAACTTGGAAACTTTTCTTAACCTTCTAAAAAACATGTTTTTCACATAATTGATGTATTGTTATCATCAAAACTTGGGATCTAACATGAATCATATAAATACACTTTATTTCTATATTTCAAAGACAAACCAGTATATACTAAGCCAATAATCTATCTTTCACTTGAAAGTTTAAGTACTTCATATCTCACATATAATAATGGATTTGAATCTATTGGGCTATCACTTAGACCATTTAACAGAGTGAAACTCCGATATAAATCCATGGGTCATAACTTTTCTTGAACAATTCTTCTTCTGCCTATGGAATTAAGAAAGATCTGTTTTAGTTCTCCAAGAATTATATCGATTTTGTTACATGTATGTTCTTTAGGAACTAACATACATTATCGCATATTTATATAATTTCATTACTCATTAATAATAATATAATTCAATTTGCCTCTTTTGATGCATATTCAGAATATGAAATGTTTAAAATTTTTCACTATATAAAGAAATGTGAGGAGATTCACGATCAAAATACATAAAGATCTTATTACAATAATTTGTGATGTTTAGGGGCTAAAATTAATTTGAAAGAAATGTAAAGACAAATTCATTATAAAATAATGAATAATTATGATATGCATATTCTTCTTTCAAATATTCCCTACTAATAATCATCCATAAATTTGACATGCATTATATATATAGTTCATGCACATTATGAAAATAATTTTATCTAACATATCATAAATTATTCATAACGAATTTTTTCATAAAATTAAAAAAATTCTCATTTTCTTGATTCAAATATGATATATGATTTTTTCCCCAATGTCACATAAAACCAATATATATATATATATATCATGTTATATATATTATATCATGATTAATGTATGAAACCTGCACATATCATATGATAATGCTAAAGAGTAGAAGAAATGACAATACAAAGAATTGGGAGAGAAGATAATAAATTATTAATACTAAAATACAAATTGCAAGGTATTTGTATTTCTTTCAATAATAAAGCATTTGGAACTAAGAAAAATTGCATATATATGTAAGGCAACATAATAATGTTCAAAAGGAAAAAAGAGACGGAAAACAAAGCTAAAATGAAAAATATGACTAATAATGAAAGAAAGTACCTTGATGTTGAGGTATATGAGTTGAGTGTTTGTTGGGAAATCTATAGTGCAACAGAGAAGTACAAGTCCCAAGAAAAAAATAGAGTTGGTAAACTCCATTGATGTATGAATAGTATTTACATACGTTATATATTTAAAGTTATAAATAAATTGTACGAATATACATAAAGAAAAGAATTAAATAACTTAATTGTATAATTGAAGGTTATATGAATAAATACTAGAAATCATTTCATTTAGGAGTTATATGACATAATGACAATAGCCATGAGGTAGAATTCTAAAAAGCCATGAAATCAAAATATCAATAATTACCAATAATGTTTAAATTTGTAAATAAATTGGCACTATATTAAAATTTTAAAATGATCAATAATTATCTTTTTGTCTATTTGATCATGTATATCACTCATACCGATATCACAATATCAAATAATAATTTCTTTCTCATAAATCAATTATAATGAATTTAAATTTAAATTTAAACACTAATTAAAATCAAAATCATATAGCCTTTAGGGTTTATAATAATCATATAACTTTTAGTGCTTACAATTATTTCTTTTGGCTTTACGAGTTGATCTTCTTTCTCTATAACTTATTGCTTTAAGCATTATAACTATTTTTTGTACTTTTCATAATATCTTATGGTCTTTTTGGCTTCACAACCATTTTGATGTTTATTTTCAATAAATAGGTACATATTAGTCTATATGACTTCTAGTCATATTATACCATTTTTTCTATCTATATGACTTATAATCATAGTATAACATTTGCTCATAAGTTTAATCACCTTAAAAATGTTATTATTTTCACGATTATGGTTCAATAACCAAGACAAAGTATTATTAGCTTTCAACTATCAACTTCACTAATGCAATGTGATCATGTTCATTTTCATTTTTACAGATATATTCTTTGCTTTCACTAACATCATCAATTTCTTCAAATATTGGTCTTCAGTGTAACCCCCTACCTTATAAACCGTAATTATGATTTGAAAATGTGTAATTAAAAGGAATTAGAGACCAACAAATAGTAGAAAACTCATCACCAATCTCATATTTAAGATAGGGTTTTTACAAATTTCTTTCAAAATCTATTTAACCTAGTTTTCTATTCACATTTCGAATATAATTATCATATGTAGTTAAGTCACATTCATACATATTAGAGTGTACAACCAAAATTCCCAGCACACCCCGGGTTTCATATATTTACTAAAGGTTTACGGGGCGAATTCACCCATTTACAATTCTCCAAAGAGGGGATTACATAATCGTATCCAAAACAATATTTACAAAATAAACAGTTATCCCCAATCAAAATATGACAACCAACTACAACCTAAGCCTGAACTATCCACCTTTGGTTGCCTGCTTCTCCTTTGAGCCGCTTGCCCTTGCTGGAGGTTAGTCAATGGAAAGAATGAGATTCAAGAGAATCCCAGTAGTAACAAATCACTCATACAATGTATAAGCACATAACATGTAAGCAAATCACAATCAGCAGCAACAGTAGCAACAAAATAATGCATGGCTTTCATTATAAACGAAAGCACTCACGACTGTATACACAATACGACAGCTTTCGCTGTAATCACAATAATGACAGCTATCCCAACTGTATTTGCAATAGCATATGAAATCATCACAAACCATGATAAAACATACATACAATGCATTACATATAGTATAAGAGAAATCGACACTACATTGTTATTTCCGATTGTGCTCTAGCGCATGTGGATCACGAACATGGAAGATATCAAATTCTATAAACCAAAATTAAGGACGACAAATTATTACCTATTCCAATTTTTAATAATTCATAATACTTGAGTTGGTTATCACTATGATCATTTAATCAAGTCAACTAAGAAGCTAAAGTGGTCAATTAATCTAAAAGACCAATTTCTAACCTCAAAGTTCCGCAATATTACATTATGCCATAACATCTTCAACTTTCGCATAGGTGACCAAATTTGTCAGAATTTTTCATCAACTTTGAAAAATCATAACCAGTTATAGAAAAATCGAAATGAGGTGATTCCAATGCCTATTGACAGATATTTAAGTCCTCTACATAGAAAAAAATATGAATTAAGGTTGTCCATAAACACAAAAACATAGAATTTGCACAAAATCCAACACTGCTCCAAAACATATTCCAGTTTTAATCTCAAATTTTGGAAAATCATAACTTTTAGCTCACAAAACGAAATGACATAAATTATATGTCTATTTTGAAGCTTAACATATGAAATTTAATATTGGAAAGTTTTAGAATTTTTAGACACCATTTGCCTATTCAAAATGTTCATACAACCCGAATGCCTTGTATAGAGCTCACATTGGACAAAATTTTGTTTTTTGCATATGTGCTTCCAATGGTTCTAAATTCTCAACAAATACCATTTCCACACCATTTTTCACAAGAAAACCATTGGAAACATCTAACCAACCAAATTCCCATCACACACACATATATTCTGTTTTTGGCAGCCACAAACACACAATGCAAAATTTTTCCATTTCAACAAACCAATTTCAATGTCACAATATGACATCATTTTCACCACAATACACTATCCAATTCATCCAATCCAAAATCACATGAAAATCAGAGCAAAATCCACAACTCTCAAAACTCAACCAATGATTACAATACTTAGATCAATAGAGAGCTATTACTCATCTCTTCCTCTTTCTCAAGTTTGTTTCTTGATTCCACAACCTTCAAGTTTCCTCAAGCTTTCAAACATCTTCTTTCAAAAATCTAAAACCATAGAGATGTAGCTCTCATCACCATGAACAAATTTATAGAGGATGATTTGAGCTAAAGAGGACACCAAACAAGCTAAAACCTCACCTTTTGATTTCTCTGTCCTTTTCTTTTTAGACGATAATGGAGACTTAGGAGAGAGAGAGTGAGATGATGAAGGAGATCAGATTTTTGAGCATAAAGGCCTCTTTGGCCGACCTAAAGGGGAGAGAGGAGAGAGGAGAGAGGAGAGAGGAAATGAAGTTTGGCACTTTGACTCTCATCCAAGGCTCATGCAATGCCACTTGTCAAGATCTTGAAACATCTCCCATGTGCACACATGAACACACAAACACATGATTCCACCCTCTTGATCAATTGAGCATTAATCACAACCAATGATCTTTGAGTTACTAACGAGTTTCCTCTTCAGTAATTGATCAATTGGTCGGTAACTTTCTTTTTTCCCATTTTATTCCTGATTATGGCAATTCTTACTGAATCATCATCAAACACGTTTTATTATTTCATTTCACCATAATATGCGCCCTCCCTCTATTCCATCTCAATTTAGAAGTTAATTCACAATTGAACTTAAATATAGGGTTTAGGCACTGCCTATAACACATTCGAATCACAATTCATATCATGTTCTCCAAAAGTGTTTAATTAACAATAATTTCATCCACTTTTGAAGTGGTTAGTTCTTAATCCCATTTTGGGGCATTACATTCAGAACCATGGCAAAAATCTTGCAAAGCTATTTTTTTTTTTGTTAATTTGATATTTGAACCTTTAACCTTCAAGGCTTTGATATTTGTAACAATTAAATCATCAAAGTGTCAATTTTTTTCTTGTCAATCTTGCAATTTATGAAACCAATAGCGTTCTTTCTTATAAAAAATATTGCAAAAGTGATGTGACTTCTGGTCATTTGATTACAAAATTAAGAATATTATGGCTTCTGGCCTCTTGATAAAATTAAAATATTATAAAATAAATTAAGTAAATTCAAATTTATAATCAAATATAAATAATAGATAAGACCATGATCATATAGACCACATTATATGATCATATATAATACTATTATATATTAATGTAATATAATAAATAAATGAAAATAAAAAAATTGACATAATGATATAACAATAATATATTTATATAAATAAATGAAATGTAAATAAAATAAAAATAAAACAAGATGAAATAAATTACATAAAATAAAGAAACATAAACAATAATATATAACATAAAATTTAAATAAAATAAATAAATATAAATATTAAATAAGTAAAAAGAATGAAACGTAAATAAAATAACATAATATAACAACATAAAATGTAAAAAATACTATAATATAAAATAGAGAAATATAAATTTTACATAATAAGAGATTACCGGAAAAAGATAAATACAAGTGAAAGGAAAAAAAAAATTGCGAAGAATAATAAAACAACAATAATATTAAATCTTAGCAATGAAACCCGATGTATAAAACAATCGATAAAAAAGTCTATTTAATTCCATATAATGGCTTAAATTATCCCAGATATACGTGTAAAAGATAACAACAGGAAAGATAAAAATAGATAGTGTGAAAGAAAAATAATAAAAATAATATAGAACAATAGATCAATAATGTAAACTAGAAAGATAAAATAACATAGAGAATAAACAACATGAAATATAGTAAGGAAATGATAAATTTAGAAGAAGAAATAGAAAACTTGACCATAAGCCTTCTGAGCGAACTTGTATTAATAACGTGTTATGAAATTAAGAAAATATAAGAGATTGAGATGAAGAAAGATAAGAGAGAATTGTAGAGATAAAGAGTGGAGAATAACTCTCATTCATATAACATTTTCATGTGTCAACAATTATTTGTGTTAAGTCTTTATATACAGGCCTCCAATTCTTTCAAGAGTTACAATGCCATAAACATAAGAATTAACTCATATTATATTGGAGTTATAATGCCATAAATATAAGAATTAATCTACAATATAAGAATTATTCTAAAATTTTCATAGATAATACTATAGATCTCGAAAATGGTTTGGTTATTGTATATAGTGTTCGTTTGAGATAGTTTATTTTTGACTTATAAATGCTTATAAATCATGATTTACGGTATACGAGGTAAATATATGAGAGGAGTTTTATCTCAACTTACATAATAAGATCGCACAAGCATTACGATTTACAATTACATAATCAAGTTTATAAAATAATTATTTATATGTGTTATGATTTTAATGAATAAATATATCAACACTTCACCGCTTGAATGACACTGGTGTATGTACTGTTGTAACTTGGAAGTGATTTTTCTCATTTATATGGTGGGTAGTGGGATGCATGGTTTTTTTTATTTTTTATTTTAGCAAAAGTATGCATGGTTTAATTCTTTAATTTATATGAATGTTGTTTGGATAGCTTGACTTTTATTCTTGGATTTTCCCCCCGGATACCTTAAATCAGTTCAATAATCTATATCTTTTGATGTTATAGGCTAATTAATTAGAAAAATTAAAGCTTGCACTATTGTTCATGTCTTCATGAATTTGGAATATATATAGGGAAAATCCCAAAAAAAGAATCTGGAATTCACAAGGTATTTCCTAAAAAAAAAGTTGGGAATAGCTAATCAAGTTTTGACATTTTCTAATAAACTCTTGTGAAAAAAACTGATATGGCATTTTGTAATTTCAAATTTCTTTTTCAGGGATTCTCCCATATTATATATATATATATATATATTTGCCAACCATATATATATAGTATCCAGCAATGATATAAATATTTCTGTCTGATTGAAACATATGATTAATTATATCAGAATTTATAATTTAACAAGTATTGCTGCAAGTGCGTTGTGCAAAAAGGTTTTCATATAGCATTTTGAGAATCCAAATCTTCTGCAAATAGAGAAGGATAGTTTATGGATATGTAATATTTATTATATATTTTAGTCTTTATGTGTGGCCTTTTTATTATTGTAAACACAATAAACAATATTTATTTATAATCATAATAAATCATGTAATTATTTTATAATAATCATCTATTTTAAATGACCCAGAAATTTTTATACTTAAAAGCCCAAATGGATCGCCTGTCAATATGATCTTCTTTAACTTTTCCTTAGCATTATTATTTTTCAATCAAATTGCAAAAAAGATAATTAAATAAGGGATTCTACATTAAATCATAAATGTGTATTTAACCAAAAAATATATTCAAATGTGTATTTTTCCAATAAAATATAATAGACAAAAATTTTAGTCCCCACAAATGAAGGATTAGAGAGTTAATATAAATCCACCTAAACATCCATGACTATCTTTTTTATCAGGATTTATAATTTAATTGTCTAGTCAAATTCTGCTGCCTTAGTTAAAATTAAAATCATAAAAACCTAAGAAATGCCTTCTTATTCACTTAACTTTTTTTTTTTTTTGGCCATGAAATCAGCTAAGAAATATGGATTATTTAAATTTGAAAACTTTTTGGGCTTTATGTTTCTTTTTCATAAGACCTAAATTATATAGGGGGCCCTCCAGAAACATCTTTTTAAACCCAAAAAAAAAAAATGAAGGAATAATTGAAATTAAATACATGGATAAGCTAGTTAACATTACCCTATTATCTAAACCCAGCTTCTTAAGTATCACTCTTCGCAGCTCGAACAATTATTTAGAGCCCACTTATTTAATTATCTCAATACATGCTCCGAAGAAGGAAGAAGACCTAAAGTCCTAAGCATGTTCTTTGACCCCCTTTGATTACTTTGACTCTTTTTTTCTTCTCTTGACCAGAAACCTTTTTCTTTGTTCAATATATCTAAGGCCTTTTGAAATTCGAAATGAAAACTTGTGACACTTGAATTTGATCCGCTTCAAATCAAAGTACCTCTTACTTCTCAATTGTCACAGTACTGGTCTAACCTTCCCATTTGGACGAAGTTCCTGGCTCGAACGTGACGTTGATATATTTGGGTGTGTGCATGTATGTTTAACTTATATTGTATTAAAAAAGCGCCTCTTAATTGGATCATGGTTGTAATGTCTCGTTTTGGATTAGTGGGATGCTTACAATATCTAATAACAAGATTTAAAAAAAAAAAAAGCGTTGGATGTCGAGTGGTTAAAGGGTTATTATTAAATAAAAGTACCTCGTAATTTCTTTCATTCTTAATTAAATTAATTATATTGGATCTTTTTTCTTATTTTCTTCTATAATAAATATACATATAACCCATTTGTTGGAACAAGACATTGAAGAGTATTTTTTAATGATAGCCTCTGAATATGTGTGGGCGTAGCTAGTGCATGGTTTTCGTGAATCCCAGAATTTGAGGGAGAAAAGGCTCGTAAGCAGATAGCCTCTGCCACGCGTGAAATTGCATGCAATCCCAATGCCATCACCGGCCTCCTCCTAACACCTTACCCTCCCCATGCAATAATCAATTATCAATCCCACCTATTAAATCTCATCACTCACAGTTTCAGTTTCAACATGGCAGCGTCCAACAACGACTCACAAGTCCCAGGCGAACCCACCGGCACCGGAACCTCCCTCCTCGAGACCGCTACTTCTGCCATCCAAAGCTTCGCCCCCGTCAACAACGTTCACCCCCACCTTTGCGTGTACATATATATATATATTCATTTATTCTCTCTTTCATTCATGCTTCAAATATTCCACTGATGTGAATGCATGTAGCTGTGTTGAAGGTTCCATTTTTACGCGGATGACATGACGCGGCAAGTGGAGGCGCACCACTTCTGCGGCAACCTGAACGAGGAGGTGAGGCAGTGTCTGATCTTCGAGGGGCCTGAGAAGACGAGCAAGCTGATAGGAGTGGAGTATATGATACCGGAGCACCGGTTCTTGACGCTACCGGACGACGAGAAGAAGCTCTGGCACACTCACCTCTTTGAGGTCAAGGGCGCCATACTCTTCATGCCCAGACTTCCACGACCAATCGAGCTTCAGGAAATGGAAACTGTGAGTAAGACTTCTGGCAAAACCTACCATTTTTGGCAAGTCGATAAGGGCCACCCTCTCCCGTTTGGCCTCCCTCACCTCATGATGGCCTTCACCAGAGACGGCCAGATTGATCAAGACCTCCTCCAAAGTGCCCTCCTACTTTACAAACACTACTCACTGTTTAATCCCCCCCCCCCCAAATATATCTATATATATATATATTTGTACCCACCTACTCATTCACATGGTTGGATTAATTACTGCAGATGCTGGGAAGCGTTTTGGGGTTGATTGCAAGAAAGAGAGAGGGGAAAGAGAGTACATAGCAGGGCCTGCACATGCAGTTCATCCACTGGCAAATGCAGGAGGGAAGGGCCTTAAGACTCTGTTGAGGGAGGTCCCTTTGAGCCCTGAGGATTCTCTTCCACCCGGTGCCGCCAGGGTCTTTGGATGAATTAATATATCTCTCAATCACTACATATCTATATCTATATACATACATACATACATATATATATATATATAACAATGCCAGACACTTGTGTGAATGTTCATGCATGTCCCATATTAAATGGGTCTCCTCTGCTCTCAGTTAAACTGATATGCACTTGTATATCTGATGATCACTCCTGTTAAAAAGCTTCCTCTCTGTATATTATTGTTCAAATGAACTTATTTATTAATATATACTTAATGATCATCAGATCATCTGTTTATATATCAGAACGATTTGTGTATTATTGGAGGTGGTGGCCTCCTAAGCTTAGTTGCTTGCTCGAATGAATAAGCAATCTGAATCAGTGTTGGTTCTGAGCCTCTCAAGCCTGAAAAGCAAATTCCAATTGGCATGCCGTCGTTGTAGCCTGCAGGCACAGTGATTCCTGGATACCCTCCAATGGCAAGTACAGTAGCAAAATCAAAACCAGAGGTCACCACTGCGTCTAGTTTATTCCCCTTCATAACTTTCTCTATTCCATTCTTGGACAAATATGCCATAATTGCTATTGCTTCTTCTTCTTTCTTCCCAATTCCATTTGTCTTTTCAGCTGCCAACATAACGTCTTGGTCATACTTATCAGTTTTCTCCTGCAATTCAGTAAATTAGACTCAAGCGGCTACTATATATTATATATAGTAAGAAGAAATATATGTGCTTACCAAGTCTGGGTGTTTGTTGTTGAAGCGAATCACATCTGCTAGGGTTTTCACGGGAGAATGAATTAAAGCTTTAAGGTATGAGTTCAAGGCTATTTTAAATTCAGCATGCAATGCAGTGAATTCATATCCCGCATCTTCGATTATTTCAACGTTATCTATCTTCAAATTGTCAATCAGTACTGCCCCTTGCTTCCTATATAATTGTGATTCCAAGTGTTAGCAATTTGTTGCAGCAATCCACTATAGCATGGTTTAAGCCATGCATGGTGTATATATGTAGTTTTCATTACCTTAGTGTTTTTAGGTGTTCCTCATAAGTTTTCTGTAGAGAAGTACCGTTAAACTTGTAGTAGTATCTCACTATCCCCAGCCTTCTACCTTTTAGACCATCTTTTCTCAGAAACTGAGCATATCCACCTTTTGGGACATATTTTGATGCTTTAATTGTTGCCTCATCCCTAGCATCAACGCCTGCAATGGCTTCAAGAACATATGCAGCATCTGAGACAGTCCTGCAAATAGGCCTGCACCGTCCCACAACAATATTGCACACTTGTTAAAGGCATTCCCACATTCAAAATCTTTTCTATATCAGAAAATCCTATTGCACTATAATATAATTAGTTTTAACATTTGACTAAATAAATGGCAACAGATCTATTTACTTGATTAAATGACTTGTTTCAAGAACATTGAGAAATGTTTGTGAAACTTGTTGAAATTAACTTACCCTACAGTGTCTTGCCTTTGGGAGATTGGAACTACCCCGTCTCTACTAGTGAGACCAACAGTAGGTTTGATTCCCACTACAGAGTTATAAGTAGAAGGACATAAAATGGAGCCAAAAGTCTCAGTACCAAGAGACACTGCCACAAGATTTGCCGCAACTGATATTGCAGATCCGCTACTAGACCCACAAGGATCACCCCTTGTATATGGATTCTGCAGTATTAAACACCATATATAATAGAAGCATCAATTTTTGTTATTGCTCTGCTTCAGCAATATTCAATGGACACAATCTTTAGAAAAGTTATTAGTCACTTTGAGATGTATTATACTGAAGACAACCAAACAACCATGGAATAAGGGAAAAAAGAGAAGTCGGTGATCACCTTGCCTTGTCCACCTCTAGCACTCCAACCAGAGGGTAAACTATTTCCCCTGAAATAAGACCACTCGCTTAAGGTAGCCTTCCCTAAGATGATAGCCCCAGCTTTTCTCAACTTGGAGACCACTCCTGCGTCTCTAGGCACCACAGAGCCCAGAAGTGCATATGATCCAGCTGTTGTGTTCATCTGATCCTTGGTTGCAATGTTATCCTTCACCAGAATTGGGATTCCATGCAATTTTGGTAGAGGACGACGTCCTGCACCACGTCGTTCTTGGTCGGCCCTATCAGCTTGGGCCAGCGCATCAGGATTGAGCTCCAACACGCCCTTAAGAATAGGGTTGAGCTTGTGGATTTGTTGAATGTAGAACTCAACGAGCTTCCTGGAGGTAAGGTGGTTTCTGTGGAAGGCAATTTGGAGATCGTTCGCAGTGGCTTCTCTTATATTTGAGAAGGAGAGAGGCTTGCTCTTTGTGGTTATGGAGAGAAGAAGGAGGAGGAGGAGGAGGAAAGGGAAGATCAGAGAGTGGCTAAGCTCTGAATGGGAAGCCATGAGAGAGTGAGTGAAGGACAGCTAGCAGTAGCAGTGAAATCATGGTACGTTTTGCTGATATTCACGCGTGGTAGGGTAGTACAGGGTGGGAGCCACTGCATGTAGCTCCAACAGGACCCACAGGGTTATTCATGTCTGTGTCGAATGAATGACTATGCTCTTTAGTAATGTACTTATTAATCATCTCAAAGTTTATAAAAATAATATCTAAGCAGGGTTAAAAATAATATTCTACAAGTTGATGTTGATCGAAGGGGTCCAATTTGTAACACTTTTGCTTAGTTGTAATATTTTATAATAAACAGCACGATGCAGGGAGATCGAAAACTACTTTTTTTTTTTGGGATAAAAATAGTTCTTTTTACAGTAAACAGCATGATGCTGGTAATTAAATGTTAGCCTCAAAACTCAAAGGTGTAGCATTTCTTGAAAAAACTAAAATTCATCCCATAAAGGTTACTAAAAAAGCTAACCAACATGAAGTTAGTTGATATAGATATCAAAAAAGATTACTAGAAAAACTTTCATGCATAAAAATAAAATAGAGTTTGGAAGTATAAGGAAGAGAGAGAAAGAACACAAAATCGAATGGTTTTTTATAAGGTATTAAAACCTGGACCGGTATTGAACCGGTCGGGGTACTAGGTTAAGGGTTAGTGAATCAAACCGGAGCTAAATCGGAACCAAACCGGTGAGTAATTGAAGACTTTAGACTTATAGTATGAAATTCTAAAGGAAAAAGTTAACAAAATTTTTTTTAAAAAAAATTGGGACCCGGACCGAACCAGTAACCAGACCGGTCTACTGACAGGTTCGGCGGGTTCCGGGCCGAACCGGTCGGTCTAGTCTGGGTCTGAGAACCTTGGTTTTTTACCCTAATTTCTGGTTTGATCAACAAAAGCCTAGGTGTGTGTTTGGATTAATTTTTAAAAAATAGCTTTTATAATTTAAAAGGTAAACATATAAGAGAAACTATATCTCAATTTATGAAAAATTTTTTTTAAAACCACGGTCCGAGACTTTCCCAAACATAACAATAATGGAGGAACAATAGTGGCAAGGATTCTGCTTTAAAATGATCAAAGGAGAATACGAGGTAGCTAGTGGGTAGGGGCCACGACACAGAAGATAACGCCAAGTGATTTACAAGTGACATTATCATGGAAGGATAAGTTATAAGATAAGAAGCACACAGGGATTGGTAAGGCTAAATGCCATGTTTGGTTATTGGTTGCTTAATCACCACGTGGGTTTACTTTGGGTATTATTAATAGCATACTAATGTTAAAATGCCGATCAGTAATTACTAATGTTAATATAATACTTCCTCCGATCCTAATTATATGACATATTTACTTAACTTTGGAGAAATTAAGGATAGTGGTTAAATTAGTTAATCATATTTATTTTCCTAAAATACCCTTATTTAAAATTTTAAATGGCATCCAATTACGTTGATTCTCTGTTTTTTCTTGTACCTCTCCTCCCTTACACACGACTTATCCAAGCTCTCACACAATCCGACGTCGTCAATCTCCCTCAACAACTTCCGATATACTCTAATTAAATTATTAATGTGTTTAATTATTATTGAGAAAGTATCAATAGGGGGTATTTTGGGAAGAAATTGACAAAAAGTAGAACTTTGTCCTATAATCAACTCTTAAATGTTGTCCTATAATTAGGACCGGAGGGAGTACTATAAATTAATACTTATCAGGCTTTATAATTCAACTAACACTAAACACCTTCTTTAAAATTTTCTTGAACGTGAGGTATATAACAGATGGCCAAGTTATAACAAAAAGACTATCACTTCAAGTTTTAAATGTAAGACCTAATTTTTAGTGTATATTATAATAAGAACTATATTTAAAATCAGAGCAGCATTAATTGATACTTTCTTAAAAGGGATTCTATTAGAGATATACCTCACTGTAAAGAATCAATTCCACTATAAAATATTTGTGAGTTGTAACTCTTTTATAAAACAACTTTTCATCCCTGTAAAGTTAACATGTTTATATGTTAGTGTGCGTGTATGAATCTGTAGATTTTCTTTAAATGATCATTGGGCATTTACTTACACCTCTTAACAATTGGATTCAGATTCTTGGTAAACGATGACTACAATGTACAAATTCTGAGAAAGTGGCAAGTGATGACGACAACATACAACAACAAACCTAGTCATTTTAATTTAAGCTTATAGCTTAGGAAGGGGTGTTGGTGGCCTCCTAATCTTAGTAGATTGTTCAAATGAAAAAGCAATCTCAATAAGCTTTGGCTCTGAGCCTCTCAACCCTGCAAAGCAAATCCCAAATGGCTTGTCCTTGTTGTACCCTGCAGGCACAATAATTCCAGGATAACCTCCAATGGCAAGTACACGGCTAAAAATTGAACCAGGGATCACCACTGCATCTAGTTTATTCTTTTTCATAAGTTTCTCAAATCCATTCTTAGACAACCTTGTCATGTTTGATAATGCTTCGCTTTCTATTTTCCCCATTCCATTTGTCTTCTCAGCATTCACCATAAACTCCTGATCATACACATCAAGTTTCTCCTGCAATTTTCTCAACACTGTCAAATGCCTTACCAAAACGTTTATTTTCACTATATCAGTTTAAATTTGGTGTGTGTATCAAGTCGCAACTAAGCTACAGTTCAAACAGGTTATATATCAAACGTGAACAGCTTACTTACCAATTTTGCATGTTTCTTGTTGAAGGTAATTACATTTGCTAAGGTTCTCACCGGGGAAGCAACCAGGTTTTTAAGGTATGAGTTTAGGGATAGTTTGAATTCAATTGTCATTGCAATGCCTTCACTTGAATCAGTGAAGAGTTCTTGAATGTTATCTATCACCAGATTGTCAACCAAAATAGCGCCCCGTTGCCTAAAATATGAATCAAAGTGTTAATAGCTTACCATAACTGATTTGAGCAATTTATAATACCACTTTCTGTCCTTAATATATGATCTAGTTTGTAGTTCAAATTTCAATATATACCTTAGTGTCTTTAGGTGTTGCTCAAATGTTTTCTGCAGGAAAGTGTTATTGCCAAAATTGTAGAAAAGCCTCACTATTCCAACTCTCTTTCCTTTTAGCCCATCTATTCTCAGAAACTGAGCATATCCTCCTTTTGGGACATATTTTGATGCTTCAATGGTTGCCTTATCCCTAATGTCCTTGCCTGCAATGGCTTCCAGAACATATGTAGCATCTGATACAGTCCTGCAAATTGGTCTGCAAAATTCCCCACCATTGTATACATTGTAATTTGTGCAAGAACTATCAAGACTTGTTTAGGAAAATCAAAGGAAACGTGTTTAATGTATCACTTGAGATTGACTTATTGTCTTGTCTAGGTGTGATGGGAACTACTCCATCTCTACTAGTGAGACCAACGGTTGGTTTTATGCCAACTACGGAGTTAAAACTAGAAGGACATAAAATGGAGCCATCAGTCTCAGTACCAAGAGACACTGTCACAAGATTTGCTGCAACTGATATCGCAGATCCGCTACTTGACCCGCAAGGATTACCCATCGTGTATGGATTCTGCAGTAACCACAACACATGGAGGTATTAAGTATTAACAGAAAAATTATGTATCTTGTTATGGTCTAATTAATAGCACAGAACAAACACAACACCACCATAAGCCCAATTGATAAAGCTTCATGGTCCAAGACCATACTAAAATAAGGCGAATTCATGATATATCTCTTGTGAAACTCATCCAAATATACCATAACAAACTTGTGCATGTAATATGAAGGACATTGGTCCTAAGCAGACTGTATATGTCACTGTAAGTAGAGAAAATTAAAGGAAAATGGCACACATTATAGAGAACATGCAAGTGATTCACCTTGCCTTGTCCACCTCTAGCACTCCAACCAGAGGGTATATTATTTCCCCTGGCTTGGGACCACTCCCCTAAGGTAGCCTTCCCTAAGATTATAGCCCCAACTTTCCTCAACTTTGAGATCACCCCTGCGTCTCTAGGCACTACTGACCCCAAAAGCGCGTAGGACCCAGCTGTTGTGTTCATCTTATCCTTGGTGGCTATTAGGGGTGGGAATAGGCCAGGCCAGGCCAGGCTTTTACCTTAACAGGCCAGGCCTGTTTTGTATCAGGATGGCCTGCTCATGACCTGTGGCCTGAAAGAGGCTATTTTTTAGGCCTAAGCCTGGCCTGTACAAAGGCCTAGCCTGGTATGAGGCCTGTTAAAGGGCCTATAAGTTTAAAACATTTTAAATAGACTTACAGGTCACAGGCCGCACAATATGTTTCTTGACGATCAGGCCGAAAACAAACAGGCCGGAAACAGACTTAATTAAATTAACAATCCAATATACATCATAAAATATGAAACCAAATACAAAGGCACTGGATTTTCTCATCTTCACATCAAATCTTCAATATAATTTCTTCTTCTCCTTCAAAGACCTAAAAAATCAACAAGAGTTTAAATTAACAAGAGTTTAAACGATAGATCCTAGAAAAAATTTAAACGATTAAATCAACAAGAGAAATAAATAAATCTAATTTGAATGATTTATTTAAACGATTAAATTAACAAGAGAAATAAATAAAAAAAATTTTAACAAAAAAAAAATCGATTAAATCTTAGAGAAATAAATAAATGATAAAGATGCAGGCAAGGGACGCCGACTACGTTAGGATTTAGGAAGTATCATACCCGGATGATGACACAATGCCGAAGATGAAGACGGAGATGTTATCGTGATTTGTTAAGGGATGCCGATTGCCGAGTTCTAAATGAGCAGTAAACTGAGAAGGGATGCTGATGACGCGATGCCGATGATGATGACGGAGAAGC
Organism: Inga laurina; assembly: GCA_963855925.1. Lineage (NCBI taxonomy): Eukaryota > Viridiplantae > Streptophyta > Magnoliopsida > Fabales > Fabaceae > Inga > Inga laurina. Next base: position 62,007,332 of record OY979709.1, read on the forward strand.
TGTGATGTGAGCTGAGACTGTGAAGCTCCTCAAAGAGAACTGAGAAGCTATCTCCCGTCGGAAATATGAGAAGCCAATGACGATGATCTGAGACTGTGATGGCGATGAGTCGATGGAGATAGATGATGAATTGATGATGAGTCGATGGAGTGCTGTGTGTGGTTACTGGTGTGACGTGATTATGTGAACTAAAGAGTGAAGTTTGAGGGGGAAAAAAACTGAAGCTTGAAGAGTGAAAAGAAATAACGAAAGAGAGAAAAGGTATAAGGAAAGAAGAAAAAAACAAAAGATTGGATGAAGAAACAGAAATGGAGTATGCGTGCGGGTCCCATACTAAAAGATTGAATGTTTGACCGTGTAGGTGAGTGAGCTGTGATTGTGACTTAGCTTTTTTTGAGTGCTTGTTATGATGTGCGCTTGGGAGCTGTGAAATTTGTCGGCCTAATTGACTGAAATTTGAAAGAAAAAATTTTGTCGGTGTAGAGAAAAAAATAGAACGTTAATATTTTTGTTTAATTACAATTTTATCCCTAATTTTTTTAAATTATAACAGGCCGGCCTGATAGGCCTAAAAGGCCTACTAACAGGCCTTGGCCTGACCTGATAAATAAATCAGGCTTTGAAACTGGCCTAGGCCTGGCCTTTTAGCCTGACAGGCCAGGCCTGGCCAGGCCCGGAACAGGCCAGGCGGCAGGCCCCTGACAGGCCGCCTGGCCTGTTCCCACCCCTAGTGGCTATGTTATCCTTCACCAGAATTGGGATTCCATGCAATTTTGGTAGAGGACGATGCCCTGCACGATGTCGTTCTTGGTCAGCCCTATCAGCTTGGGCCAGCGCATCAGGATTGAGCTCCAACACACCCTTGAGAACAGGGTTGAGCTTGTGGATTTGTTGAATGTAGAACTCAACGAGCTGCCTGGAGGTAAGTTGGTTTCTGTGGAAGGCAAGTTGGAGATCGCTCACAGTGGCTTCTGGTATATCTGAGAAGGAGAGAGGCTTGCCTTGTGTGGTTATAATGGAGAGAAGAAGGAAAGGGAATATCAAAGAGAGGCTAAGTACTGAGGAATGGGAAGCCATGAGAGAGTGAAATGAAATTTGGAAGCTTTGGGAGGAGGGAGAGGGAACTAACATTTATATTAAGTTATTCGCTCAATGCGTGGAAGGCGGCTTGTGTAATTTAATTGTCATATTGATTTGACCCAAAAAAAATTAAAAGCCATATTGTTGTTAGTTAGTGTGGTTGATCCCGGAATCAACGTATTTTTTGTGATTTTACTTATATTTATTGGGTTAAGGTGCAAATTTATCAATGAAGTATTGTTCGAGGAGCGTCCACTACAAATATCTTTTAAAAGGGGCAAAAATACCAATGAAGTTTTAAAAAGGGGCATCCACCACAAATTCCGTTAAATCCGTACTAACGCCGTTAGGGGTTTTCTTCTCTTATGATTTAACGTCGTTAGTACGGATTTAACGGAAATTGTGGTGGATGCCCCTTTTTAAAACTTCATTAGTATTTTTGCCCATTTTAAAAGATATTTGTGGTGGACGCTCCTCAGACAATACTTCATTGGTAGATTTGCACCTTAACCCTATATTTATTAGGTAGAATTTCAATTAGCCCATGAGACTTTATTTCAGCCAACTCCCAAAAAATAAAATCTGAAACTTTACTGAACTCCTTAAATTAAAATGAAATTAAGTTTTGTGGGTGAAAAGATAATGATGTACTTCATTTATTTTTTCAAAAGAGCATTTTATAAGACAAATACAAACATTTATAGGACAAATAACGGTATTTAGAAGAAAAATAAATTGATTCAAAAGAAACCAGGAAGTTAACAAGAACATTTTGACCATTTAGAAGATAAATAATAGCATTTACAAGATAAATGAAGACATTTACAAGAAAAATAAAGGAATTTAAAAGAACCTGTGAAGTTAAAAATATTTTGATCATTTACAAGATAAAATTTATGATCAAAATATTGATTATACACGTTATTTTTGTTAAAATGTAAATTTTGATCAACTAACGATCAAAATTAATTGAGATAATGGTTAAGATAAAATTGTTCTTTTTTTAATATTATCAGGGCAAAATTACCCCTTAAAAAAAACTTCAAAAACAAAATTACTCAAAACCCTTAAAAAAAGAGTATGAAAAATGGGAGGCACGTGTGCATTAGCTAAGAGTACACATAAATGTTCCCTGGTCCTGAGGGCATAAAGTGGGAAGGTTGAACATGCTCTTCCACCTCCTTAATTCATTATTTACTTTGGCATCCCAATCTTTGAAATCAAAACCAATTCAGTATATTCAATTCAAAGTACCTCTTCATTTCTTTAGAATATTCAAACTTGTCACATATACACAACCTCATGCCGTGACCTTGTTATTACTATTAATTAATAACAAATTATACTAATTGTGCATGTATACAATACAGGGAAGGTAACACTAATGAAAACACATTTTTATTATTTTAATTTTTTGTTGTTGTGTAGAGAGTAGAGAATGGATTAAGAACTTGATTTTTTTTTGGTTGGACAAATTAAATGATCGAGACGTGAATAAATTTAAGGCTTGTTGTCCTTGGAACTAAGAATATCATAATTAAATCAAAATCAAATAGTAAATGCCTCAAGAGCCAAAATAATGGACCCCGCAGGTATAGTCAAATAAAAAAAACGTCAGTGTAGTTGTGAGGTGTGAGTGATTTAATATGTTTTTGTGAGTGCACATCACATAATAAAGTCCTACGTTTCACATCTGCCCATATTTTTTATGCAAGTAGTTGCAAAGAAATTAAACAGAAATTACAGTTCATTTAAACAAATTAAAATTAAAATCCAAAGGTAGATCAATTAAGTGTGTTATACATAGAGCCGTTAAAATGGGGTTGAGTCCATCGGATTAGCTTGTTTAAGCTTGTCTAAGTGGATGGCCGAACTTATATTTTAGGTGGTGCAAAAGGAACTTGGACTTAAACGGAAGCTCGAACATAAAAGGGCCGGCCTTTTTAAATTCGTCTATTTTTCATTTATTAAAATAAAATACTCATTCTTATTATACAACACCTCTTGTTTGGAAAAAAGAAAACTTAGGTATTTCAATTCTCTTTCCTTGGTGTGAGTTTCTCTCTCTCCCCCTCTAGAATTTCTTGAGCGGTGAGAGTCCTTCCATCGTTTTTAATTTGAGCGAGCTTGAGGTACAACATCTTCCTCCTCGATAGTTTCTGTTGGTGGAGGGGATGAACATTGTTTGTTTTCCTTTCTTGGTTCTTCGAGTTTTGGTGGTGGTGTGTTATGGTTTTCCGGCAATAATCAGATTTTTGGAGATCGTTCGTGGCACTTTTTGCTTTGATGATAGGTTGAAGATAAGAAGATTAGATTTCGATTTGGAGACATAGATTTGTGTTTTTGGGGGAAGGGTATTGTTGACGGGCTTCTCAGTGACCATATGTTTTATTTCTCAGAGGACTCTTTTGGATTGTTCGATGGTGGCGAATCCAAGACGTTGATGAGAGGTATGTGTATGATTAGGTGGTCGTGCTTAGTGGATGACAGTCGCTGCAAGTGTTAAACAACCTTCTTGCATCTCACTTTGGGTTTTCTTTAAGTTTCTCTTCTCAATGTGAAAATGCTGCAAATCATCTTACAGTAGTTGCTTTTACAGGAGTGAGCCCGGTTGGGTGGGTGTTGCAACCACCACTCTTTTTGCTTGCTATTCTGACATATGATGCACATGAAGTTCTTGAGACAGCTTTGGATGCTTCTCCACTTAACCATAATTCGGGTGTGGGCTAATTTTCATCATTGTCATTTTTAATTATCTTTTGACTCATTATGTATTTCCTTTCCTTTCTTTTGATATGTTTGGCAGCTCCTTTATATGATGTGATGTAATGTCTTTGGCTGATAATGAAAGTATATCTTTGATAAAAAAAAATTCACACATACTTGTACTCTAATAAAAGTTTAAAGTTCAAAGTTGATGTTAGATTGTTTAGCTCTAGCCACTTTACATACTATTTTTCCTAAAACTATAATTTTAGTCTAACTTTTCTTTTTTTCAAGACTTTCTCAAATTAATTTTTAAAATAAATAATCTTATGTCATAAACAAAATTTAAAAGTCATAACATAGAAATTTATAAGATAATATAGAAATTTCAGAGTTTTGGTTAACAATATACTATATATTTCTTATCTTTAATATAAGAGTAGTTGACTTTGTTAAAAAGATTAAAGATTGTAGAGTATATTAATTTATAAGTCACACCAATTAGTTTAGAGAAGAGCAATAAATATAAATATTTTAATGTAATTTATTTAGTTTCTTTAATTTTTCTGGAAAAAAGGTTAGTTAGCCCTTATGTTAAGGACCAAAATTAAAATAGCATGTTGAATGATTGAGTACTTGTTGATGGTTTGATCTATCTTGCTGCATTTTCCTGCCGCACTCCCCTGTAAATAAAGCGCATAATAAACAGTGAAATCACATCAGGTTTATTTAATTAAATGCAACACAAATTAAAATTTTCACACAAGCCATGTGAGTTCAAATCCTAAAAATATTTTTTCGCTTAAGTACGGATAAAACTGCGTAAATACATCTAACCCTCCATAAACCTCTCACTTGATGGGAAACAAACGTTACAATGCTAATTGTTTACCAAAAACTGGATCTGAATATATGTGGGCGTAGTGCATGTTTGGATAGATTATGGTTTAATTTTTGTGAATCCCAGAATTTGAGGGAGAAAAGGCACGTAAGCAGATAGCCTCTGCCGCGCGTGAAATTGCATGCAATCCCAATTAGGGGTGGGAACAGGCCAGGCGGCCTGTCAGGGGCCTGCCGCCTGGCCTGTTCCGGGCCTGGCCAGGCCTGGCCTGTCAGGCTAAAAGGCCAGGCCTAGGCCAGTTTCAAAGCCTGATTTATTTATCAGGTCAGGCCAAGGCCTGTTAGTAGGCCTTTTAGGCCTATCAGGCCGGCCTGTTATAATTTAAAAAAATTAGGGATAAAATTGTAATTAAACAAAAATATTAACGTTCTATTTTTTTCTCTACACCGACAAAATTTTTTCTTTCAAATTTCAGTCAATTAGGCCGACAAATTTCACAGCTCCCAAGCGCACATCATAACAAGCACTCAAAAAAAGCTAAGTCACAATCACAGCTCACTCACCTACACGGTCAAACATTCAATCTTTTAGTATGGGACCCGCACGCATACTCCATTTCTGTTTCTTCATCCAATCTTTTGTTTTTTTCTTCTTTCCTTATACCTTTTCTCTCTTTCGTTATTTCTTTTCACTCTTCAAGCTTCAGTTTTTTTCCCCCTCAAACTTCACTCTTTAGTTCACATAATCACGTCACACCAGTAACCACACACAGCACTCCATCGACTCATCATCAATTCATCATCTATCTCCATCGACTCATCGCCATCACAGTCTCAGATCATCGTCATTGGCTTCTCATATTTCCGACGGGAGATAGCTTCTCAGTTCTCTTTGAGGAGCTTCACAGTCTCAGCTCACATCACAGCTTCTCCGTCATCATCATCGGCATCGCGTCATCAGCATCCCTTCTCAGTTTACTGCTCATTTAGAACTCGGCAATCGGCATCCCTTAACAAATCACGATAACATCTCCGTCTTCATCTTCGGCATTGTGTCATCATCCGGGTATGATACTTCCTAAATCCTAACGTAGTCGGCGTCCCTTGCCTGCATCTTTATCATTTATTTATTTCTCTAAGATTTAATCGATTTTTTTTTTGTTAAAATTTTTTTTATTTATTTCTCTTGTTAATTTAATCGTTTAAATAAATCATTCAAATTAGATTTATTTATTTCTCTTGTTGATTTAATCGTTTAAATTTTTTCTAGGATCTATCGTTTAAACTCTTGTTAATTTAAACTCTTGTTGATTTTTTAGGTCTTTGAAGGAGAAGAAGAAATTATATTGAAGATTTGATGTGAAGATGAGAAAATCCAGTGCCTTTGTATTTGGTTTCATATTTTATGATGTATATTGGATTGTTAATTTAATTAAGTCTGTTTCCGGCCTGTTTGTTTTCGGCCTGATCGTCAAGAAACATATTGTGCGGCCTGTGACCTGTAAGTCTATTTAAAATGTTTTAAACTTATAGGCCCTTTAACAGGCCTCAGACCAGGCTAGGCCTTTGTACAGGCCAGGCTTAGGCCTAAAAAATAGCCTCTTTCAGGCCACAGGTCATGAGCAGGCCATCCTGATACAAAACAGGCCTGGCCTGTTAAGGTAAAAGCCTGGCCTGGCCTGGCCTATTCCCACCCCTAATCCCAATGCCATCACCTCCTTCTATATCTCCTAACACATTACCCTCCCCATGCAATAATCAATTATCAATCCCAGTTTCAACATGGCAGCGTCCAACAACGACTCACAAGTCCCCGGCAAACCCACCAGCACCGGAACCTCCCTCCTCGAGACCGCTACCTCTGCCATCCAAAGCTTCGCCCCCCTCAACAACATTCTCCACCACCTTTGCGCGTGTATATATATATATATATTCATTCTCTCTTTCATTCATACTTCAAATATTCCACTGATGTGAATGTAATCGTGTTGCAGGTTCCATTTTTACGCGGATGACATGACTCAGCAAGCGGGATGTGTTTGATTCGAGGGGAGGGGAGGGGAGAGGGGTATGTTACTATATTTTGTTTGTTAGAAATAAAAATAAAGGAAGAGAAAGGAATGAGAGCCAAAATCTTTATTTTTTTTTTCCACTCAAAAATTTGAACCAAATGAAAAAAAGAGCAAAAAATAGTAAAGTTTAGCTTGAGCTGGGACATCATTTGGAGGTGGTGCTATCTTAGAACAACTAGCCGTTGATAAATGTGCAAATCTCATTTGATAATAGTGATAGCTTGAAACTATTATAGATTTGATAGATAAAATGGATTCATATCGTGGTTTTAGTATTAGAATAAACACTTCAACTAACTCTTACATTTGTTTGTGGTAGGCCAGTAGCATAGCAATGAATATGGAATTTAGCATTATTTGGGTAAATATGACTAAAGGAAAAAAAGCAGAAAAAGAACTTTAAATTTGCAAAACTTTGAGTCAGGTCTTTCCCCGAAAATGAATTGTGAATTGTTTATCAAATTTCGGTGCTCTCTTCTCAACTCTTAATAGCAAACCTGATTTAGAATTTTACAATTTCAAAATTCTTTTTCTATCTTTTTCCCCATTAATAATTTATTTTCCAAGCTTGGGGCTGCATGAACAAAAAAAAAAGTGCTTAAATGTAAGGAAATATCAAAACAATTTTGGCCATTTTGGATGCTCTTTTTTTTTATACCAAACAAAAATAATTTTTAAAAGGGATTAAGGAGCATTTTTGCCTCGTAATTTTTTACCACGGGGCAATTTTGCCCTAGAAATGTAAAAAAAAATGGAGCTATTTTGTCCTAGCCGTTATTCTAGTTAATTTTGACCATTAGTTGATCAAATATATTGAGCTGATAATTCATATGTCATCCGCATTATTTTTATTAAGGTGCAAATTTGCCTTGAAAGTTTTAAATCTAACTTTGAAAAAAGATAAAGTAAATGCCACATAGACTTTCGCCACAAATTTAAACTTTAACAAAAATGACATGGATGATATGTGAATTGTCAACTTAGCATGTTTGATCAACTAACAGTCAAAATTAATTGGGATAACACTTAAGGCAAAATTGTTCCTTTTTTAACATTTTCGGGGCAAAATGCCACTCAATGAAAACTTCCATAACAAAATTACCTCTTAACCCTTTTAAAAAGGGGATGAAAAATGGGAGGCACGTGTGGATTAGCTAAGAGTACACATACCTCTTAACCCTTTTGTCCTAGCCATTATCCTAATTAATTTTGACCGTTAGGTAATCAAATATGTTGAGCTGATAATCCACATATCATCCACGTTATTTTTATCAAGGTGTAAATTTTGATTAACTAATGATCAAAATTAATTGGGATAACAATCAAAATAAAATTATTCTTTTTTTAACACTACTGAGACAAAATTACCCCCTAAAAAAACTTCCAAAATAAAATAGTCTCAATCTCATGACCTTTTAAAAAAGAAGATGAAAAATGGAAGGCACTTGTGGATTGGCTAAGAGTACACATACATGTTCCCTGGTCCTGAGGGCATAAAGTGGGAAGGTGGTCCACCTTATTAATTCATTATTTACTTTGGCATCGCAATCTTTGAAGTCAAAACCAATTCAGTATATTCAATTCAAAGTACCTCTTCATTTCTTTAGAATATTCAAACTTGTCACATATACACAACCTCATGCCGTGACCTTGTTATTAATATTAATTAATAACAAATTATACTAATTGTGCATGTATACAATACAGGGAAGGTAACACTAATGAAAACACATTTTTATTTTTTTAACTTTTTGTTGTTGTGTAGAGAGTAGAGAATGGATTAAGAGCTTGATTTTTTTTTTGTTAGACAAATTAAATGATCGAGACGTGAATCAATTTAAGGCTTGTTATACTTGGAACCAAGAATATCATAATCAAATCAAAATCAACTAGTAAAAGCCTCAAGAGCCAAAATATTGGACCCCGCAGGTATAGTCAAATAAAAAAACCGTCAGTGTAGTTGTGAGGTGTGAGTGATTTAATATGTTTTTGTGAGTGCACAACTGCACATCACATAATCAAGTCCTACGTTTCACATCAGCCCATAGTTGTTTATGCGTGTAGTTGGCCTCCTTGGGTGACACGTTTTGAAAGTGATGTGTAATTATTTTTGTTGTGTATGATGGCAAACATTGATTAACCAAAAACATGAAAAATAAGTGAAAAATTCTTATTTAAAAATTTTATCAGCAGCAAAGACATGGATTAAATCTTGCAAAGTATCCGTATTTTCTATATATAAAAATATATTAAGTTCTTTTAACTAATAGAAATTTTAAATAGAAATTATTCACACGACCGTCGCTCCTAACAAATTGCATATAAAGTTTATTTTTTTTAATCTAAAATTTTCATAGATGTTCCTCTAGTTCTCGAAAATGGTTTAGTTGTTGTATGTATGTGCTTATTTGGGATATTTTATTTTTTTTCTTATAAGTACTTATAATTCGTGATTTACTGTATACGAGGTAAGTATGTGAAAAGAGTTTTATCTCGACTTACGTAATAATTGCTTATTTTCCAAATATAAGCTATTCCAAACACTCATAAAATCGTACAAACATTACGATTTACAATTACATGATCAAGTTTATAAAATAATTATTTATATGTGTTATAATTTTAATAAATAAATATATCAACACTTCACCGCTTGAATGACAATGGTGTATGTACTGTTGTAACTTGCAAGTGATTTTTCTCATTTATATGGTGGGTAGTGGTATGCATGGTTTAATTCTTTAATTTACATGAATGTTGTTTGGATAGCTTGACTTTTATTCTTGGATTTTCCCCCCTTGGATACCTTAAATCCAATATTCTGAGAGTCGGACCGGACGCTTGCAAGTGATTTTTCTCATTTATATGGTGGGTAGTGGTATGCATGGTTTTATTCTTTAATTTATATGAATGTTGTTTGGATAGCTTGACTTTTATTCTTAGATTTTCCCCCCTGGATATCTTAAATCCAATGTTCTGAGAGCCGGACCATCCAGTTTGGTCGGCTAGACCGTTGGCTGGACTTTATGCCAGCTTAGCTTTCAGGTGAAAATTATTTTGGGAGTTGGACCGGAATGGGCCATTTTCTACCCATTATTGGATCGGAATCCGCTTTTCGGCCAGAACCCGTTCTTGATTTATAATAGCCGGACGGTTTGAAGGGCTTTACGAGATTCATCATTTTTTAGCATAAAATTGAGACTCCGATGAGAAGCCATTCAAGCCTATGCACAGAGGAAAAGAGAAGAGACCAATCAAATGAGAAAAAATAAAAGAGAAGAAGAAAAACAACAATCCAGCAATAAAATTACTAAACATGATCGAACATGATCTACCACAAAAGAGAGACAAAACGAGAGTTGTGGCTGGGTTTTGATTTTTGAGTTAGGGGGGGGGGAGAGAGAGACTAGATGTACGAAACAAAAGAGAGAGACACAATAGAGTGGGGTTTCAAAATGAAAGTTGAAGAAGGAATATCTGCATGTTTGGTTTGATGTTTAGCACCAGGAATCGTGCGATTGGGGAAAAAATGACACTGAGAATGACTTTTGGAAGATGTTTGACATGACGATTAGAGGTGTGTTTGGTATCACTTATTGGGTATAAATAAGCTCGTTTTTAGGCAATAAGCCCAAATAAAAATGTGTTGCGTTTTTGCAGTGTTTGGTTCAGCTTATTTTAACTGCATCACGGGTAGAATAAGTTACTTATTCAATAAGCTCCTCACTTTGTGTTTGGAAACACTTATTTTTGAATAATAAGTCCTTATTACGCAAGTCGAGATAAAACTCATCTCACATACTTACCTCGTATACCGTGAATCACGATTTATAAGCACTTATTGCCCAAAAATAAGTTATTCCAAACGAGCTGTAACTTTTCTATTAAGTCACTTATTACGTAAGTCGAGATAAAACTCCTCTCACATACTTACCTCGTATACCGTAAATCACGATTTATAAGCACTTATTGTCCAAAAATAAATCGCTCATCTAAACATAAATCACATTACAAAAACTAAAATTTTTATTAAATCATTTTTAATAAATCAGAATCATAATAAATCATTTTTCCTACCATTATCTCAAACGCACACTAGTTCGATGAGCTTATTAATGTAAGCAACTTTTTTTTTTTAAGCTTGATTTTGTAGCTTTTAGTAGATAACGATTGGCTTTTTATTCTCACCCACCATACTATTCTATCTCTTCTGCCGTCTTTTGTCTTCTAGCTGAGGAGCCCCTCATTCTATTGTGATCTCTTCTAATTTCTTAGCTTTTTTATTGTAATTTTATTACTCCCTCTTATCTAAAATATAGGATATTTTAATTATATTACGGAAAATAAAAAATAATAATTAAGTTATTTAATATATCTCAAAATATAACTTTTTTCCACTTTCATCTTTATTGAAAAATATGTTTAATTACATTAGGAGTGTTACTTTAGAGAAAGGAGATATAATAAGTGAAGTAAAGTTGGAAAGTGAGTATTAATTATAGGGGCAAAAAAAAAACATTAATTAAATAGAAAGTAATTTATATTATGAACCATCCATTTCTTATAGAAGTGCCATATATTGTGGACGAGAGGGAGTATATATTTTACCATTACCAAATTTTCAAAGTTAATTTTTTCACTTTTCATAATTTATTAATTTTTTTTTGTTAAATATCACAAAAGCTGCTTATACAAAAATTAAACCAAATACCTTTTTATTTTTATAAAAACACTTATCTAATCGTCATTTCAAAGATTAATCATTTTACTTAATATTACTTTTTTCCAATCTTAATAATCCATAAATCAAAGTAAAAATACATCACTTTTCCCACCGTTATTCCAAACAGAATCTATATTTTGGCCCAAGGAAGTATGTGATTTGCAAGAGACCAATGGATAAAAGAATGGATTTAGTAATGTACATTGGATAAAAAAAGAAGTGAAAGGATACTTCTCAGGTTTTCTTTTCAGGCGTGATTTAACTCCACGATTTTTTTCCAATATTTTATCTTTTGACATAACTACAACATAATTAAAAAGTATTCCCAACATTTTTTCAAGATAATTTTTCTATTCAAATTATTTTACACCAATAAATAAAATCTCACATTTTAATTTTTTGTAAATTTAAAAAGTATTCCTCTATTTTGAAATTAAAATTTTGATGGAAAAAATTTAATTCTAAATTTATAAAATATATTTTTTTATAATTAGACTTAAAATATATGCTGTGACCTTGTTAACTTTTTATCAAATTGGACTAATTATGTTTATACCATTATATGTACATACAATTCCTGTAAAAAAAATCTATGGACATATTATCTTTAAATTAATTATTATGTCACTGGTTTAACTAAACGGTCTGACCATTTCGACTATTTAAATCATGATCCGCTGATCTTTTCGGATTGATGTCATGTCTGTCTTTTAAAATATTGCTTAAATCAGTTCAATAATCTATTTTGATGTTATAAGCTAATTAATTAGAAAAAGCTTGCACTATTGTTCATGTCTCCACGGATTTGGAATATATATATATATATATATATATATATATATATATATATATATAGTATCCAGCAGTGATATAAATATTTCTGTCGGATTGAAACATATGATTAATTATATCAGAATTTATAATTGAACAAGTATTGCTATCTTTGCGTTGCAGGAGAAAATTTTTGTATAACATTTTGAGAATCCGAATCTTCTACAAATAGAGAATGATAGTTGATGGATATATAATATTAATTTATTATATAATTTAGTATTTATGTGTGGGCTTTTTATTATTGTATGCATAATAAGCAATGTTTATTTGTAATCATAATAAATTATGTAATTATTTTATAATCATATATTTTAAATGACCCATAAATTTTTATACTTAAAAGCCTAAATGTATTGCCTGTCAATATGATTTTCTTTGACTTTTCCTTAGCACTATTATTTTTCAATCAAATTGGAAAAAATATAATTAAATAAGGGATTCTAAATTAAATCATAAATGTGTATTTGACCAAAAAATATATTCAAATGTGTATTTTTCCAATAAAATATAATAGACAACAATTTTAATCCCCACAAATCAAGAATTTGGGAGTTATTATAAATCCACCTAAACATCTGTGCATATCTTTTTTATCAGAATTTATAATTTAATTGTCTGGTCAAATTCTGCTGCCTTAGTTAAAAATTAAAATTAAAATACTAAAAACCTAAGAAATGCCTTCTTATTCACTTAACATTTTTGTTTTGGGCCATGAAATCACTTAAGAAATATCGATTATTTAAATTTGAAAACTTTTTGGGGTTTATGTTTCTTTTTCATGCGGAATTGTGATGGGTATCGGATTTAAATTAGCCAAATCATATATTTTAAAGTCACACTTAAGGTGGACTTTATGCTTAATTAATGAAGTAGTATTATACTGCGTCCAACCCTCTAAGACCTAAATTATAAAGGGGCCCTCTAGCAACATCTTTTTAACCCAAAAAAAAAAAGGAAAAATTCAATTAAAATACTATATGAAATTGTAAAACTTACAAAACACCATTAACACTTACAAAAGACAGATAAAGGATGGGATGAGAATCTAGGTTTTTGATATTTAGAATAAATGACGAAATTACCCCTTTTTTTCAATCATTTCCTTCATCTCGTCTCTTTCCTCTCTCTTTCCTTTGTTTATGCATCACTGGAATTGATAAAAAATTCTTTGATTATTGCTGATGGAGGTAAGAGTTTCTTTGTTCCTCCTACTTCTATCGAGTAAGCTGAGGAGATGACAAGAAAGGAGCTTCTAAGCTTACTGGAATACGACAATGCCAAGTACTCACTTGATAAGAAAGTTAATAAGGATAGGAAAAAAAAGGAGCCAAGTGTGCTGCAAATGGGTTTGTTGTTATCCCTCTGATTGAAGGTTTTGAAGAAGATGAAACATAAAAAATTGTTGTTTTGTAATTTTATGTGTATTGTAGTTGCTATCATACAGAGTCTGAGGTTTTGTAAATTGCAAAACAGTAATTTTTGATGTTTCATCTTCCTCAAAATCTTCAATAAGAGGGACAACAGCAGACCCATTTGTAGCACGCTTGGCTCTCTTTTTTCCTATCCTTATTAACTTTCTCATTAAGTGGGTACTTGGCATTGTCATGTTCCAGTAAGCTTAGAAGCTCCTTTCCTATCATCTCGTCAGCTCGCTCGATAGAAGTAGAGGGAACAAAGGAACTCTTATCTCCATCAGTAATAAACAAAGAATTTCTTATCAATTCCAATGGTGCAGAAACAAAAGAAAGAGACAAGAGGAAAGAGAGAGAGATAAAGACAGAGGAGGCAGATGATTGAAAAGAAGGGGCGGTTTTGTCATTTATCCAAAACATAAAAAACCCAGATTCCCACCCCATCCCTTATCTATTTTTTACAAGTGTTAATAGTGTTTTGTGTGTTTTACAATTTCATGTTGTATTTTAATGGATTTTTTTTATAAAAAAAATGAAGGAATAAATTGAAATAAAAGTACATGGATAAGCTAGTTAACATTACACTATTATCTAAACCCAGCTTCTTTAGTATCCCTCTTCGCAGCTCAAACAATTATGTAGAGCCCATTTATTTAATTATCTCAATACATGCTCCGAAGAAGGAAGAAGACCTAAAGTCCTAAGCATGTTCTTCGACCCTCTTTGATTACTTTGACTCTTTTTTTCTTCTCTTGACCAGAAACCTTTTTCTTTTTTCAATATAATCTAAGTGCTTTTGAAATTCAGAATGAAAACTTGTGACATTTGAATTTGATCCACTTCAAATCAAAGTACCTCTTACTTCTCAATTGCCACAGTACTGGTCTAACCTTCACATTTGGACGAAGTTCCTGACTCGAACGTGACGTTGATATATTTGGGTGTGTGCATGTATGTTTAATTTATATTGTATTAAAAAAGCGCCTCTTAAATAATGGATCGTTGTTGTAAAGTCTCGTTTTGGTTTAGTCGGATGCTTACATATCTAATAACAAGATTTAAAAAAAAAAACCGTTGGATGTCGAGTGGTTAAAGGGTTATTAAATAAGAGCACCTCTTAATTTCTTTCATTCTTAATTAAATTAATTATACTGGATATTTTTTCTTATTTTCTTCTATAATAAATACATATAACCATTCGCTGGTATAAGACATTGAAGAGTATTTTTTAATGATAGCTTATATTTTCATAATAATCATTTACTAACTTTATTTACTTCTTAATTTCAAATTTGATGAAAAATCAATTATTCCTCATTTGCTAGAGTGCAATTAATTAAATAGAAATTACAGTTTATTTAAACAAATTAAAATTAAAATCCAAAGGTAGATCAATTAAGTGTATTATAAATAAAGCCGTTAAAACGGGCTGAGCCCATTGAGTTAGCCAAACTTATATTTTAGGTGGTGTAAAAGGAACTCGAATTTAAATAGGGGCTCAAAAATGAAAGGATCGACCATTTTAAACTCATTTATTTTTCATTTATTAAAATGAAATACCCACCCTTATTATACAACACATCAAAAAAAACATAGGTACTTAAATTCACACACACTTGTGCTCTAATAAAAGTTTAAAGTTCAAATTTTTGATGTTAGATTGTTTAGCTCTAGCCACTTTCGAGTTTCGATACATCTAATAACACTGTATATATGATTTATTCTAAAAGTGCTTAAAGTGAAAAAAAAAATTGCATTATTTTTTTGAAGTATCTTTAAAAGATCATAAAAGAATTAAAAACAATTTCATTTTTTATCCATAAATTATTAAAATATCGTTCATTTCATATAAAATTTAATGATACAAAAAATCCTAAAAAATATGTTTAGGAAATTCTAAGAATGGGAGCCAGCAGCAGAGGGGGCAGCTGCTAAAGCTGACATCCCTGATCCGTCAACAACATTCACCACCACCTTTGCGCGTACACACACACATTCATTTATTCTCTCTTTCATTCATACTTCAAATATTCCACTGATGTGAATGTAACTGTGTTGAAGGTTCCATTTTACGCGGATGACATGACGCGGCAAGTGGAGGCGCACCACTTCTGCGGCAACCTGAACGAGGAGGTGAGGCAGTTTCTGATCTTCGAGGGGCCTGAGAAGACGAGCAAGCTGATAGGAGTGGAGTATATGATACCGGAGCACCGGTTCTTGACGCTACCGGACGACGAGAAGAAGCTCTGGCACACTCGCCTCTTTGAGGTCAAGGGCGCCATACTCTTCATGCCCAGACTTCCACGACCAATCGAGCTTCAGGAAATGGAAACTCTGAGCAAGACTTCTGGCAAAACCTACCATTTTTGGCAAGTCGATAAGGGCCACCCTCTCCCGTTTGGCCTCCCTCACCTCATGATGGCCTTCACCAGAGACGGCCAGATTGATCAAGACCTCCTCCAAAGTGCCCTCCTACTTTACAAACACTACTCACTGTTTAATTTCCCCCCCAAATATATATATATATATATATTTGTACCCACCTACTCATTCACATGGGTGGATTAATTACTGCAGATGCTGGGAAGCGTTTTGGGGTTGATTGCAAGAAAGAGAGAGAGGAAAGAGAGTACATAGCAGGGCCTGCACATGGAGTTCATCCACTGGCAAATGCAGGAGGGAAGGGCCTTAAGACTGTGTTGAGGGAGGTCCCTTTGAGCCCTGAGGATTCTCTTCCACCTGGTGCCGCCAGGGTCTTTGGATGAATTAATATATCTCTCAATCACTACATATCTATCTATATATATATATAACAATGCCAGACACTTGTGTGAATGTTCATGCATGTCCCATATTAAATGGGTCTCCTCTACTCTCAGTTAAACTGATATGCACTTATATATCTGATGATCACTCCTGTTAAAAAGCTTCCTCTCTGTATATTATTGTTCAAATGAACTTATTTATTAATAGTTAATGATCATCAGATCATCTGTTTATATATCAGAACGATTTGTGTATTATTGGAGGTGGTGGCCTCCTAAGCTTGGTTGCTTGCTCGAATGAATAAGCAATCTGAATCAGTGTTGGTTCTGAGCCTCTCAAACCAGAAAAGCAAATTCCAATTGGCTGGCCCTCGTTGTAGCCTGCAGGCACAGTAATTCCTGGATACCCTCCAATGGCAAGTACCTTAGCAAAATGAAAACCAGAGGTCACCACTGCGTCTAGTTTATTCGCCTTCATAACTTTCTCTATTCCATTCTTGGACAAATGAGCCATAATTGCTATTGCTTCTTCTTCTTTCTTCCCAATTCCATTTGTCTTTTCAGCTGCCAACATAATGTCTTGGCCATACTTATCAGTTTTCTCCTGCAATTTCTGCAAATTAGACTCAAGCGACTACTATATATTATATATAGTAAGAAGAAAATACATGTGCTTACCAAGTCTGGGTGTTTGTTGTTGAAGTGAATCACATCTGCTAAGGTTTTCACTGGAGAATGAATTAAAGCTTTAAGGTATGACTTCAGGGCTATTTTAAATTCAGCATACAATGCAGCGTATTCATATCCCGCATCTTCGATTATTTCAACGTTATCTATCTTCAAATTGTCAATCAATACTGCCCCTTGCTGCCTATATAATTGTGTGATTCCAAGTGTCAGCAACTTGTTGCAGCAATCCATTATAGCATGGTTTAAGCCATGCATGGTATACATATATAGTTTTCATTACCTTAGTGTCTTTAGGTGTTCCTCATAAGTTTGCTGCAGAGAAGAACCGTCAAACTTGTAGTAGTATCTCACTATCCCCAGCCTTTTACCTTTTAGACCATCTTTTCTCAGAAACTGAGCATATCCACCTTTTGGGACATATTTTGATGTTTTAATTGTTGCCTTATCCCTAGCATCAACGCCAGCAATGGCTTCAAGAACATATGCAGCATCTGAGACAGTCCTGCAAATAGGCCTGCACCATCCCACAACAATATTGCACACTTGTTAAAGGCATTCCCACATTCAAAATCTGTTCTATATCAGAAAATCCTATTGCACTATAATATAATTAGTTTTAACATTTGACTAAATAAATGGCAACAGATCTATTTACTTGATTAAATGACTTGTTTCAAGAACATTGAGACATGTGTGTGAAACTTGTTGAAATTAACTTACCCTACTGTGTCTTGTCTTTGGGAGATTGGAACTACCCCATCTCTACTAGTGAGACCAACAGTAGGTTTGATTCCCACTACAGAGTTATAAGTAGAAGGAAATAAAATGGAGCCAGAAGTGTCAGTACCAAGAGACACTGCGACAAGATTTGCTGCTACTGATATTGCAGATCCGCTACTAGACCCATGAGGATCACCCCCTGTGTATGGATTCTGCAGTATTAAACACCGTACATAATAGAAGCATCAATTTTTGTAATGGTGCTCTGTTTCAGCAATATTCAAATGTTAAAAAATGGACACAAATCTTCAGAAAAGTTAAGACCTTTAGTCACTTTGACATGTATTATACTGAAGGCAACCAAACAGACATGGAATAAGGGAAAAAAGAGAAGTAGGTGATCACCTTGCCTTGTCCACCTCTAGCACTCCAACCAGAGGGTAAACTATTTCCCCTGAAATAAGACCACTCGCTTAAGGTAGCCTTCCCTAAGATGATAGCCCCGGCTTTTCTCAACTTGGAGACCACCCCTGCGTCTCTAGGCACCACAGAGCCCAGAAGTGCATATGACCCAGCTGTTGTGTTCATCTGATCCTTGGTTGCAATGTTATCCTTCACCAGAATTGGGATTCCATGCAATTTTGGCAGAGGACGACGTCCTGCACCACGTCGTTCTTGGTCGGCCCTGTCAGCTTGGGCCAGCGCATCAGGATTGACCTCCAACACGCCCTTAAGAATAGGGTTGAGCTTGTGGATTTGTTGAATGTAGAACTCAACGAGCTTCCGGGAGGTAAGGTGGTTTCTGTGGAACGCAATTTGGAGATCGTTCACAGTGGCTTCTCTTAAATTTGAGAAGGAGAGAGTCTTGCTCTGTGTGGTTATGGAGAGAAGAAGAAGAAGAAGGAAAGGGAAGATCAGAGAGTGGCTAAGCTCTGAATGGGAAGCCATGAGAGCGTGAGTGAAGGACAGATAGAAGTAGCAAAGTGAAATCATGGTACGTTTTGCTGATATTCACGCCACACGCTTGGTAGTGTGGTGCAGGATGGGAGCCCGTGCATGTAGCTCCAACAGGGCCCACAGGGTTATGAATGTCTGTGTCGAATGAATGACTTTGCTCTTTCGTAATGTACTTATTTATCATCTCAAAGTTCATAAAAGTAACAGGGTTAATATAATTTTTGGTCTCTGAAGTTTGATCCAATTTTAGTTTTGGTCCATTAAATTTGAAATCTGTGGTTTTGGTCCCTGAAGATTCACCCGATTTTGGTTTTGGTCCCTCAAGTTTGAAATCGATGGTTTTGGTCCCTCAAGTTTGAAAAGGACTTGGTTTTTTCCGGGTCGGGTCGGGTCGGGTTTCAAAAACGGGTCGCCAAGTCCTTTTCAAACTTGAGGGATCAAAACCCAAATCGAGTGAAACTTCAGGGATGAAAACCATCGATTTCAAATTTGAGGGACCAAAACCACAGATTTCAAACTTGAGGGACTAAAACCAAAATTGGATCAAACTTCAGGGACCAAAAGTTATATTAACCCAAAATAATATCTAAGCAGGGTTGAAAATAATATTCTACAAGATGATGTTGATCGAAGGGGTCCAGCTTGTAACACTTTTGTTTAGTTGTAATATTTTATAGGGTAAAGGTGAAAAATAGCCATGAACTTTGGTTAAAAGTGTAAAAATAACCATGAACTATTTTTAGTAGCAAAAGTAACTATGAACTATATAAAAATAGGTAAAACTGTTAAATATGACTGTTGACCGTGCGTTGACCGTTAACATATTTAACGGTTTTGCCCCATTTTACATAGTTCATGGTTACTTTTGCTACCAAAAATAGTTAATGGTTACTTTTACACTTTTAACTAAAGTTCATGGCTATTTTTGCACCTTAACCCTATTTTATAATAAAAGCATGATGCAGGGAGATCGAAAACTATTGTTTTTTTGGATAAAAAGTAGAGTTCTTTTTACAATAAACAGCATGATGCAGGTAATTACATGTTAGCCTCAAAACTTTGAAGTGTAGGAGTTATTGAAAAAACTAAAATTTATTCCACAAAAATTATTAGAAAAATCAATTAACATAAAGTTGGTTTAAAGTGTAAGGCCTTTGTTAGATCCTTCAAGTATTGAACAAGACCCTTATATTAAAGGAGTAGCCACAATTTTTAAGTTGAATATCGGATAATAATATAAAAAAATATTATTAAAAAAACCTTCGTGCATACAAATAAAATGGAGTTCAGAAGTAAAAGGAATATATAGAGAAAGAGAATCCAAAATCCAATGTTTTTTTTTTTTAAATCTCTGATTCGGTCAACAAAAGCCTAGGTCTAAATAGCAATAATGGACGAAAAATAGTGGCAAGGAACCAAGGATTCTGCTTTTAAATGATAAAAGGAGAATACGAGGCCCTGTGTAGGGCCACGACACAGAAGATAATGCCATGTGATTTAGAAGTGACATTATCATGGAAGGATAAGTTATAAGACAAGAAACACACAAGGATAGTTGGGGGGAAAAAAAGAAAAAAGAAACACACATGGATTGGTAAGGCTAAATGCCATGTTTGGTTATTGGTTGCTTCCCACGTGGGTTTACTTTGGGTATAATTAATACTCCCTCATGTCTTAAATATAAAATAGAATTGAGTTTTTTTTGGATATATTAAGGAAGCTAAATAAGTTATTTAATTATATCATATGTTTTGTATTCTTAGATTATATATTAGATTATTAGTCAAACTAATTAGTTTAGAGAAAAAAATATAAATATAAATACTCTAAAATAATTTAATTAGCCTCCTTAATTTCTTTAAAAAATTCAACTTTATCTTATATTTAGGACCCGAAGGGAGTAACATACTAATGTTAATGTGCCGATCAGTAATTACTAAAGTTAATATAATACTATGAATTAATACTTATTAGGTTTTACAATTCAACCAACACCAAGCACCTTCCTTAAAATTTTCTTAAACGTGAGGTGTATAATAGATGCGCAAGTTATGACAAAAGACTATCACTTCGGGTTCTATATATAAGACCTAATTTATAATGTACTGTAATAAAAATTATATTTAGAATCGAAGGAGTATTAATTGATACTCTCTTAAGAGGGATTCTATTAGAGATATACCTCACTATAAAGAATCAACTCCACTGTAAAATATTTGTGAGTTGTAACTCTTTTATTAAATAACTTTTCATCCCTGTGAAGCTCACATGTTTATATGTTTGTGCGTGTGGATGAATCTGTAGATTTGCTCCAAATGATCATTTGGTCATTTACTTGCACTTCTTAACCATTGGATTCAGATTCTTGGTAAACGATGACTACAACGTACAAATTTTGAGAAAGTGGCAAGTAATGACGACAACATACAACAACAACAACAAACTTAGTTATTTTAATTTAAGTTTATAGCTTATGAAGGTGTGTTGGTGGCCTCCTAATCTTAGTAGCTTGTTCAAATGAATAAGCAATCTCAATAAGCTTTGGCTCTGAGCCTCTCAACCCTGCAAAGCAAATCCCAAATGGCTCGTCCTTCTTGTACCCTGCAGGCACAATAATTCCAGGATAACCTCCAATGGCAAGTACACGGCTAAAAATTGAACCAGGGATCGCCACTGCATCTAGTTTATTCCTTTTCATAAGTTTCTCAAATCCATTCTTAGACAACCTTGTCATGTTTGATAATGCTTCACTTTCTATTTTCCCCATTCCATTTGTCTTCTCAGCCTTCACCATAAGCTCCTGATCATACACATCAGTCTTCTCCTGCAATTTTCTCAACACTATCAAATGCCTTACCAAAACGTTTATTTTCACTATATCACTTTAAATTTGGTGTTTGTGTATCAAGTTGTAACTAAGCTACAGCTCAAACAGGTTATATATCAAACATGCAGCTTACTTACCAATTTTGCATGTTTCTTGTTGAAGGTAATCACATCTGCTAAGGTTCTCACTGGGGAAGCAACCAGGTTTTTAAGGTATAAGTTTAGGGATAGTTTGAATTCAATATCCATTGCAATGTCTTCACTTGAACTAGTGAAGAGTTATTGAATGTTATCTATCACCAAATTGTCAACCAAAATAGCGCCTCGTTGGCTAAAATATGAATCAAAGTGTTAATAGCTTACTAGAACTGATTTGAGTCATTCATAATACTACATTTTATCCTAAATATATGATGTAGTTTGAAATTCAAATTTCAATATATACCTTAGTGTCTTCAGGTGTTGCTCAAATGTTTTCTGCAGGAAAGTATCATTGCCAAAATTGTAGAAAATCCTCACTATTCCAACTCTCTTGCCTTTTAGCCCATCTATTCTCAGAAACTGAGCATATCCTCCTTTTGGGACATATTTTGATGCTTCAATGGTTGCCTTATCCCTAATGTCCTTGCCTGCAATGGCTTCCAGAACATATGCAGCATCCGATACAGTCCTGCAAATTGGTCTGCAACATTTCCCACCATTGTATACATTGTAATTTGTGCAAGAATCATCAAGACTTGTTTTATGAAGATCAAAGGAAACGTGTTTAATGTATCACTTGAGTTTGACTTACCCAACAGTATCTTGTCTAGGTGTGATGGGAACTACTCCATCTCTACTAGTGAGACCAACGGTTGGTTTTATGCCAACTATGGAGTTAGAATTGGAAGGACATAAAATGGAGCCATCAGTCTCAGTACCAAGAGACACGGTCACAAGATTTGCTGCAACTGATATTGCAGATCCACTACTTGACCCACAAGGATCACCCATTGTGTACGGATTCTGCAGTAAACACAGCACATGGAGGTATTAAGTATTAACAGAAAAATTATGTATCTTGTTATGGTCTAATTAATAGCATAGAACAAACACAACACCCCTAACCAATTCTTATAAGCCCAATTGATGACCCTTCATGGTCCAAGACTATACTAAAATAAGGCGAATTCATGATATGTCTCTTGTGAAACTCATCCAGATATACCAGAACAAACATGTGGATGTATGTAATATGAAGGACACTGGTCCTAAGCAGACTATATATATCATTGTAAGTAGAGGAAATTAAAGGAAGAGAACGTGAAAGTGATTCACCTTACCTTGTCCACCTCTAGCACTCCAACCAGAGGGTATATTATTTCCCCTGGCTTGGGACCACTCGCTTAAGGTAGCCTTCCCTAAGATTATAGCCCCAGCTTTCCTCAACTTTGAGATCACCCCTGCGTCTCTAGGCACCACTGACCCCAAAAGCGCGTAGGACCCAGCTGTTGTGTTCATCTTATCCTTGGTGGCAATGTTATCCTTCACCAGAATTGGGATTCCATGCAATTTTGGCAGAGGACGATGTCCTGCACGACGTCGTTCTTGGTCAGCCCTATCAGCTTGGGCTAGGGCATCAGGATTGAGCTTCAATACGCCCTTGAGAACAGGGTTGAGCTTGTGGATTTGTTGAATGTAGAACTCAACGAGCTGCCTGGAGGTAAGTTGGTGTCTGTGGAAGGCAAGTTGGAGATAGCTCACAGTGGTTTCTGGTATATCTGAGAAGGAGAGAGGCTTGCCTTGTGTGGTTATAATGGAGAGAAGAAGGAAAGGGAATATCAAAGAGAGGCTAAGCGCCGAGGAATGGGAAGCCATGAGAGAGTGAAATGAAATTTGGAAGCTTTGGGAGGAGGGAGAGGGAACTAGCATATATAAAATTCCAAGGTCACAGTGGGTGTTCGTGGAACACGTGGGTTGTTGACTGTGACTGTTTAGCAATCAATATATCAAATATTACTCTTCCTCCAAGACGCCAGCTAAACGGCGTATCGCTTGGCTTGACACTTATATCACTGTTCATAAGCCACCTCCCACCATTATCGGGCTCCATGTCAGCCAAAACTGCATGACAGTGGTGTTCGGCTGCTAAAGTAAGACGCGTGCAATGTTTCTTTCACTGCCACAAAGTTTGAATTATCCCGCCATGTCCATCTCCTTTCATAAAAACGTTTCACCAGTTGCCGTTTGCTATCTATTTTCTACTACACACCAGTTTTCCCACGAGACACAATTCTTCCCCCTGGTCACGTTCGTTTCCTTCCATTGTCATTTTGCTAAGGTGCTCTGTTTTCAGATTTATCATAAGGTGCTCTGTTTTATTATAACTTGTCATATGCTTACTTCTCTTTTACTGTGTTGTTTTGTTTTTATTCAACCTACACATTTTTACTTTTTAATTTAAAGCCTACTTAGTCCATGCTTTCTATTGTAACAGATTTCTTTTTCTGCCCTTGTATTGACATCCTTTCCATTTTTCAGCTGTAAAAGCCTAACTCACGTATAAATATGACATGGGCATCAAGAGAGAGAAAATGAAAACAGAGAGGAGTATAGGAAACAAACAACGCCATGTCATATTGGAGTTGATTCAGGCAACAAAAAACTTGTGATTGCTGCATTCATGCCCGTGAAACTTTCAGGAAGGTCACAAAACAATCCAATATATTAATAAATAAAAGAAAATTACTGTGTTGTTTTGACTTTAATCACCTAAACAAAAAGCTACTACTCTTGCATTTTATACTCAGATCGTCCACCGCCCTATGAAAATGGAATCTATCTCTATGTTGGCCTTTCAGCATTTTTATATACTCCTCTCCTATATTTATAAAGAAGAAAGAATGTTGTTTTAATCCCTTTTTTTTTTTGTGCTAAGCAATGTTGTTTTAATCCCATTTATAAATCAATCATTAAATTTTTTTAAATAAATATACAATTTTACCTTTTATACTGGAAATAAGATAATTATTTAATACTTTCTTCTATGTTCACTATATGAAAAACGGGGTAGTGGGGAGAAAAAGATAACTCAAATCAAAGAGAGGGGTAAGCAATTACGCGTTACGAGACTATAGGCTATCGTTTATTGAATAAAATGGCCAATGGGCATTGTTAGCTTTGTTTTTTTTTTTTTTTAATTTTGCTTGAAGGAACATATGAAATTGGTAGTGATGGAAGCGTTTATTATTGGTAAAAAAAAATCATGTTTGAAAAATTAACTATTTATTTTTCTATGCATAAAATTTGCAGAGTTTTGATACTTTATATACATAAAAATATATCAGGTCTTTTGGCTAATAAAATTTCTAAATAAGAATTTTCACCAATTTTCTATTTGTTCACTGTTCATTTCATATGGAGTGAAAAACATATAATAGAGAGAAAGGAAACTACCCGGACACTTTCTCTGAAATCGTCATCAACTTTGTTTGATGCTTTCACACATATTTCCTAGGTGTCGTGCTGGTAAAAAAAGAAAAAAGAAAAAAATTAGTAAATTGTAATATAACTATCTTTTCCAAAAGAACAAAAAATAAAATGAAAATGATTCTAAATTCTGTTGTTTATTTGAAGATTGATATATATGAGAGTGGTGGGGTATAAACATTGAGCAATGTTCAAACTGGCAGCCCCACCAAGAGCGGAACTTACGAAAATAAATAGGCAGCCAGGGAAGTTCTTGATGATTACGCGTGCAAGTTCTTTTGATTTGTAGCATGTATCTTCGCCTATAGAAATATAAAATTGAACAATTGATTGTTTTCTTCATAAAATATATTAATTATATTTAATATGGAAGAGGAAGTAAGCAAATAGTGCTACCTCATATATCAAGTTGTTGTATATATTCTTCAGACCGTTCATTTCAATACTATTTATGTTGTCTAAATATTATTAGTATTGTTCATGTTAATATTTTCAGGCCCCTAATGAATTAAAAAGTAATATGAAAATTTGTTATATTATCAATGCTACAAATGGGATAAATATTACAATTCAGCAACTTTTCACACAGCACACGAAATTATTGTATGAAAATGATTCAATGAAATATTGTGATGGGCTACTTGGAAGTTCGTTTTCCTTTTGCAGCTGCATTCTTTTTCAAAGTTTTAAATATTATATTGTACTATCTTATTAAACAGTGTTTTGTTCTCCAGATCACTAATATACTTTATATTGTCCCCTGGATACTTGCATTCCCTTTGTCATATACCTTACAAATGCACAGCTACCTTTTTCCCTTAGCATCGTGGACCTTGCTTATGTCACCATCGTCTGCTGCCTCTCAAGTGTTTCATCCTATATTATTTTACATATTTTAACTTTATATCAATGTTGTGCTTTTGTTTCTGATGATACCTTGGTAATACCTGTCATATCCAACTTCTGATGCCGTTCACCTTGCAAATGCCCAGGTTACTTTTTCCACTACCCAGTTTCCCATTATCATCCTTCGCTTATTTCACATCATATATACTAAAGGATAATAAGGAAAAGGAAATTGAGGTTGATCCTAAATTATAATGCTCAAATCGATATAAGGAATTGTGTCCAATGTTGATAAAATTAGCCAATGATGCTGTTGAATGTCCAGAGGCATTCTTTGTGGTTCATCAATCGATGCTAGAACTCAGTAAGAAAGTGTCTGAAATTCTTACTAAGTACATACCAGATGGTGTTGGCAAGAATGATGGTGAAGGCATTGGATTCAAGAAGAGAGAACGCAAAAAGATCGATAAGAGCTAGGTTGACAACCCTAGTCAGAAAAGAAAGAAATGTAGACATCAAATAAAACTACCAACAAGCCTTCACAATGTTCAAAGGTAATTTTTACATTGATTTTTTTTAAGTAAATGACATCATGTTTTCTAATGAGATTTTATTGATATTGTTGCAGAAAACTAAAAATACATTGGAAGTATCTAGCTCGTCAACTCTGGTGTAACATGACATACTTAGATCATTGCCAGTGCAACATGGTCTCTCCATGTCAAAAATACAGTTGTACCAGTGCAACATGGTCATACTATGTCAAGTACACTAATGCCCATGCAATATGGCCCTCCTATGTCAAATGCATAAATGCCCGTGCAATATGGCCTCCCCGTGTCACATATACCAATGCCAATGCAACAAAGTCCAGTAATCTCAAATTCACAAGAATTAGGTCAAATGCCATTTACAATATGCACAAACTTTTATTACATATCATCACATTAAATTGTTTGCATATAAAATATGATGCAGATACAAGTTCACAAATGAACATAGACCCTCCTAAATGAAGTCATCTCGTTCATGCTGCTGCTGCTGCTATTCTTGTTCAGGTTGTTGTCATTCATCTCTTCCTTTTGTGCTTCCTTTTTGCCTCATGGGAGCTCTTGGGATTTTAAGATAATTGTATAGTATTTACTATATTATGGTTGCTCCCTTATTAGTCACGTGGCTCATCTATAAAGTTTTCCTTTTTCTCTGCAATTATAAAAATAGTTCAAGTATTCATGCCAATAAAAGAGATCATTATAACTGGATTTTGCAATATTGCTATGAGCCAAAGCTCTATGTTTTTACCTTTTTTATTTTGAAGAAATAATATTAAGAAACATTACATTCCCAACATGAAGTATCACCAATTCAACAAAGCATTATAGTAGTATCACCAATTCAACATCAATAGGGCATTGTGAAGCATTATATTAAGAAACTTTTCTGATAGTAGAATGAATTATAACCAATTCAACAAGTTATGCATTACAAGCTGTTATAATAGATTTAAAAAATATAACCTACTCATAGCAACAACACATTAGTACCCTTATCCATAAGATCAATTTTTGTCAATAAAAGATGTCAATATAATATCACTTGCTTGATTTCACCTCTATCGCCTAAGAACGAGAAGAAAAACCAAGCCCTCAATGTGCAACTAGTCTTCATGTTATAAAGGTAGCCATTATTATTTCTTGCTTCACTATTTCATATGGACATATTATGAATATTGTGAGTAATAGAACATGGAACCTTACCTCCTCTCTTAGATGACTGTGCAGATCGAGCACTCCGAACAAAACCACTAGGGGGTGACGATGATGACGACAAAGAATAGAATGATGGGTGAAGGGGGAACAGTGATGACGGCTACCAAAACAAAATTGCTGAATGGAAGTTGTAAGGGCATGCAGAAGCTGTGAGAAGAGAGGTTGGGAAATTTTTTTTAATGAAACAAAACGCAGCGTTTTGTGTAAATGGAGGCTCAATGGAGAGGCCCCGCGCCCATTGAAAGGAAGGGAAGTTTCATTATTTATCCCAAATATCAAAAACCCAGATTCTCACCTCATCCTTGATCTATCTTTTATATGTGTGATAGATCTCAATATTTATATATTTTTATTAATTAATCTTAGGCTTTTGTGAGATTTAATTGAATATTTTGGGCATAATCAAGTGTTAATGTGAGATTTTAGTGAAAGAATAATTTGAGAATTATAGTGGTTAAATTGTTATATTTTTAATTAATATTTGTTATTCCCATTATTCTTTAATTATGAATAAAAGATAATACCTTTATGAATCTAATTTTATAGGTAATGATGTGGCCCAACTTACTCATTTAACCTAGAGAGAATTGAATGAAGAAAGGAAGTGGGCACCATTTGAATTGAAGTGACGGCTGTTGTGAAGGGAAGAAACCGAATTGAAGAATTGAAGAATTAAGGGGATTACACCAAAATGGGAAGGGAGGAATTGAGAGCAAGAGGAAATCTGGACCGAGATTGATTATTGAAGGAAAAAGCAAGCAGTCGTTTTTGTTGACCGTATTGGAGATGGGCTAAAATGAAAATAAGAGTGGATCAAATTGGAGAGGTGTGAAGAAAGCACAATTGGACCGAAATGTGAAAAGGAGAAAGAGGAGCTGACTGAATTGAAGGTATGCATGAAGAAAAAGTAGGCTGGACCAATAGGAGCAATTGAAGAATTAAATGAGGAGGCTTTGACCAAAGAATTAGGGGTTGGAGATGAATTGATAAAGATAGAGAAAAGAAAGAGAGGTAGCCGACAATTGAATTGAAGATTAAAGGAGATGGGCTGGGCTGAAATGAAGAGATGGGAGAGGAGCTGACAGAAAAAGCTAATGGGCCTAAATGGGTGAATTAAAGAGTGGAGAAGGCTGCTGGACCGAAATGGGATTGAAATTACAATAACGGAGCTAGACCAAATGAAAGGAGGGCTGACCACGTGAGTAAGGAAGAGAGCACCGAATGAATTAATAAAGGGGTGAAACTGGGAAGAAAAAGGGAGGATGATGGAATAAAGAAAAGGGTTTGGTGGCACAAAATGAATGGAGGAGAGATTGCGGCTGAATGTGAAAAAAAGGGATAAAGCACCGAATTGAAAAAGAAAGATGCGGCGCTGTGAAGAGCTGCAGAATCAGTGTGAAGCAGCTGAACTATTTCTTCTCCTTTGCTATTCTCCTCTCCTCCTCCTATCAAG
This sequence comes from Inga laurina, assembly GCA_963855925.1. NCBI lineage: Eukaryota > Viridiplantae > Streptophyta > Magnoliopsida > Fabales > Fabaceae > Inga > Inga laurina. The sequence continues at coordinate 62,036,493 of OY979709.1, forward strand.
CTTCATCTTCCTCCATGAGTAGCTAAGTCTTGGTGATTTCCTTGAGTTAGATAATGGTTTAAGCTTTTAAACTTCAATGGAATTCCTTTAAGCTCTCTTTCTAGTTTATAATTATGTAGCTTGGTTAAGTACGTGATTATGATCTAGATTGTTCTATGCCAAGTGAATAAACTTGGTGATTGAACTAGGAGTTGATTAATTAAGCTTTATATGATTCATATGAGGAATAGGTTGAATTGTTTATTCCGACTCGGTTGAGTGGATTTAAATGATTAAACTGAATACTTTGATTTGTTGTAATAGTAATTACAAGTTAGAGTTGGAAGTTAATTATTCATCTCCTTGAGTCACTATTAATTGGTGGTATTCATTTAATTGCTTCGGTTGAATGAATTAAATGATTATTGCAAGTATGGAGTTAGTGGTAGCTTGGTTCCATCCTCTTGACTCATTATGGAATTCATATAATTAGCAAGCAAGGAAGACTAAAACATCAACTCAAGGGAATCCCATTTTATCATTATACTAGTTAATTGAATTTATCTTCTTGTTAGTGTTAATTTCAATTCCATTTGCTTCTTTGTCTTGAAAACCAAAAAATACAAAAATATTGAATTAGCTTAGATTACTTCATTAGTTTTAAAATCAAATTCTCAAAATGATTTCTCATAACTTTAAGGTATTTATCACTTTACTACTTAGAAACTTGAAAATTAATTTTCTCACAAAAACGACATAGGTTGAGCTACTACGCTACATTTTCAAACCTAGTTTATTTTATGAACTCACACGACATGGGTTAATCAAACACTCAGAGCAACTACAATACATATGAAATTGCAAAACAATAATTTTTGATGTTTCATCTTCCTCAAAATCTTCAATCAGAGGGACAACAACAGAGCCATTTGTAGCACACTTGACTCCTTTTTTTCCTATCCTTATTAACTTTCTCATCAAGTGGGTACTTGGCATTGTCGTGTTCCAGTAAATTTAAAAGCTCCTTTTTTTATCATCTCATCAGCATACTCAACAGAAGTAGGAGGAACAAAGGAACTCTTATCTCCATCAGCAATAATCAAAGAATTTCTTATCAATTCCAGTGATGCAGAAACAAAGGAAAGAGACGAGAGGAGGGAGATGACTGAAAGGAAGGGGAAGTTTCATTATTTATCCCAAATATCAAACACTCATATCCTCACCCCATTCTTTATTTGTCTTTTATAAGTGTTAATGATGTTTTGTAGGTTTTTTCGACCAAAAAATGATGTTTTGTAGGTTTTACATTTTCATGTGGTATTTTAATGGAATTTTCCTTTCTTTTCTTTTCTTTTGGTTTAAAAAGATGTTGCTGGAGGGCCCTATGTAATTTAGGTCTTAGAGGGTTGGACGCAGTATAATACTACTTCATTAATTAAGCATAAAGTTCACCTTAAGTGTGACTTTAAAATATATGATTTGGCTAATCTAAATCCGATACCCATCACAATTCCACATGAAAAAGAAACATAAACCCCAAAAAGTTTTCAAATTTAAATAATCGATATTTCTTAACTGATTTCATGGCCCCAAAAAAAAAAAACGTTAAGTGAATAAGAAGGCATTTCTTAGGTTTTTAGTATTTTAATTTTAACTAAGGCAGCAGAATTTGACCAGACAATTAAATTATACATTCTGATAAAAAAAGATATTCACAGATGTTTAGGTGGATTTATAATAACTCCCTAATCCTTGATTTGTGGGGATTAAAATTTTTGTCTATTATATTTTATTGGGAAAATACACATTTGAATATATTTTTTGGTCAAATACACATTTATGATTTAATTTAGAATCCCTTATTTAATTATCTTTTTTGCAATTTGATTGAAAAATAATAGTGCTAAGGAAAAGTCAAAGAAGATCATATTGACAGGCAATACATTTGAGCTTTTAAGTATAAAAATTTATGGTTATTTAAAATAGGTGATTATAAAATAATTACATGATTTATTATGATTACAAATAAATATTTTTTATTGTGCATATAATAATAAAAATCCCACACATAAAGACTAAATTATATAATAATTATTACATATCCATAAACTATCCTTCTCTATTTACAAAAGATTTGGAATCTCAAAATGCTATAAAAAAATTTCCTCGTGCAAACGCACAAGTAGCAATACTTGTTAAATTATAAATTCTGATATAATTAATCATATGTTTCAATCCGAAAGAAATATTTATATCACTGCTGGATACTATATATAATTTTTATTTTTCAGATCCGTGGAGACATGAACAATAGTGCAAGCTTTTTCTAATTAATTAGCTTATAACATCAAAATAGATTATTGAACTGATTTAAGGAATCCAAGGGGGGAAAATCCAAGAATAAAAGTCAAGCTATCCGAACAATATTCATACAAATTAAAGAATCAAACCATACATGCCACTACCCACCATATAAATATAAATGAGAAAAATCACTTGCAAGTTACAAAAGTACATACACCAGTAGTCATTCAAGCGGTGAAGTGTTGATATATTTATTTATTAAACCTATAACACATATAAATAATTATTTTATAAACTTGATTATGTAATTGTAAATCGTAATGTTTGTATGATTAAATACAACGACCAAACCATTTTTGAGATCTATAGTAACATCTATGAAAATTTTAGAATAAAAAACTAAACTTTAAATGCAATTTTTTAGGAGCGAGGGTCGTGTGAATAATTTATATTTAAAATTTCTATTAGTTAAAAGAACTTATTATATTTTTATATATAGAAAATACGGATACTTTGCAAGATTTAATCCATGTCTTTGCTGCTGATAAAATTTTTAAATAGGAAATTTTCACTTATTTTTCATTTTTTTTTTGGTTAATCAACGTTTGCCATAATACACAACAAAAATAATTCCACATCACTTTCAAAACGCGTCACCCAAGGAGGCCAACTACACGCATAAAAAATAGGGTAAAATTTCAGAAAAGTACCTCCAAAATAAAGAAATTCCAATTCAGTACTTTGAATTCTAAAATCCCATATCAATACCGTGTCAGTACGGATGAACAGTGCGGGGGCGCCAAAAGACGATTTTATCCTTCAGCCCTCATTCTCACCACTTCAAAATAACAACACGAGGCTTTTAATTAACAACTCTGAATTCTTGATTAACAACTCCGCTTTATTCTTTCACATATTCGCATTTCAAAAATATATTTTATTAATGTGAAACACGATATTGTTAATAAAGAAAAAGGTGTTGTTATTGGCCCTGAAATTTAAATTATAAAGTTGTGAAACAAGAAATGAGAGTTGTTAATGTAGAATATGGTGTTGTTAATAACAAGACCGGTGTTGTTATTATGAAAGTAAAAAGATGAAACTGAAGTTGTTAATCAAGAATCCGGAGTTGTTAATTAAGAGCCTCGGGTTGTTATTCTGAAGTAGCGAGAATGCGGGCTGAAGGGAAAAATCGTCTTTTGGCCCCCCACACTGTTCATCCGTACTGATACGGTATTAATATAAGATTTTGAAATTCAAAGTACTGAATCAGCATTTTCTTATTGCAGAGGTATTTTTCTGAGAATTTCTCTAAAAAATATGGGCAGATGTGAAACCGTGGACTTAATTATGGGATGTGCAGTTGTGCCCTCACAAAAACATATTAAATCACTCACACCTCACAACTACACTGACGTTTTTTTTATTTGACTATACCTGCGGGGTCCATTATTTTGGCTCCTGAGTCATTTACTATTTGATTATGATATTCTTAGTTCCAAGTATAACAAGCCTTAAATTGATTCACGACTCGTTCATTTAATTTGTCCAACAAAAAAAAAAAAACAAGTTCTTAATCCATTCTCTACTCTCTACACAAAAACAAAAAGTTAATAGTATACATGCACAATTAGTATAATTTGTTATTAATTAATAGTAATAACAAGGTCACGGCATGAGGTTGTGTATATGTGACAAGTTTGAATATTCTAATTGTGCACAATTAATAACATATGTGAATATTCTAAAGAAATTAAGAGGTGCTTTGAATTGAATATATTGAATTGGAAGAGCATGTTCAACCTTCCCGCTTTATGCCCTCAGGACCAGGGAACATGTGTGTGTACTCTTAGCTAATGCACACGTGCCTCCCATTTTTCATCCTCTTTTTTAAAAGGTTAAAGAGCAATTTTGTTCTTGAGGTTTTCTCTAAGGGCAATTTTGCCCAAGTAGTATTTAAAAAAAAAATTTACCTTGACCGTTATCCCAGTTAATTTTAATCGTTAGTTGATCAAAATTTGCACCTTAACAAAAATAACGTGTGTGATCAAAATTTTGACCGTTAATTTTGTCTTGTAGATTATCAAAATATTTTTAACTCTATGGATTCTTTTAAATCCTTTTATTTGTTTTGTAAATATCTTCATTTATCTTATAAATGCTATTATTTATTTTCTAAATGGTCAAAATGTTCTTGTTAACTTCCTAGTTTCTTTTGACCGTTTATTTGTCTTCTAAATACCGTTATTTGTCTTATAAAATGCTCTTTTAAAAAAATAAAGGAAGGGCATCGTTGTCTTTTCACCCACAAAAATTAATTTCATTTTGATTCAAGGAGTAAATGAAGTTTCAAATTTTATCATTTTGGGGTTGACTGAAATAAAGTCCTAGGGGCTAACTGAAATCTCCCTAATAAAAATAAGTAAAATCACATAAAATAAGTTGATTCCAGGCTAAACCACACTAACTAACAACAGCAATATGAATGTTAAATTACACAAGCCGCCTACCACACGTTGAGCGAATAATTTAACTTAGAATACAATACTGCCTTGAATACCTCACTAACTCCTTTCCACTTTCCTCATTGGCATTACGGGGAACGAGCATATGCTTTCCGTGCGTTGCACAAAGATTATACTAAAGGATGTGCAACTTAAATTGAACAATGTGCATGCAATGGAAATATGAAGTCATCATTGCAAGTATAGTATAGGTGTACGAAAACAGAAGGCATCATGTTATGGTTCTACTCTTATGATGTAATCCCATCAGAATGCTTTGACAACACATGTAAAACATACATATTTGTCTTCATTAATGTACACTAACTCAAACACATCATAGTCTAAATCCTAACTAAGTTGATCAACATTAGAAAATACCTCCTTGTACACTACATTTTGCGTTGTTGCTTTGGTTCCAGATGCATGTTCATCCAACACAATCTTCAATCCTTCGATGCTTCGTACTCTTGACAATGCAAGACAAAGTTGGCCATATATGAAAACTGGTTTTGAAAGATACAATCCCACATGACGCAAAGATTGTCCTTGGCTTTTATTGATAGTCATTGCAAATGATGGTGTTATTGGAAATTGTCTCCTCTGTATACGGAATGGCCACCTAGATTCTGAAGGGTTAATGTCCATTCTATGAATTAGGACCTTCTCATTTGGCCTTGATCTATTCAATGTAATTGCTTCAATAACTTTCTTCCCGATCATAGATGTTCTGAGTCATGTTCTATTGCATAATCCGGTTGCTTGATCAATGTTCTGTAGCAACATAATAGGGGCACCAACTTTTAGCATAAGTCTGTGTGGTGGTAAACCTAAGCAGCTTATTGTGTTCAGGAACTCAGTGGTATACAAGTTGTCAAAACTATCAGCATCTTGAGTGGACTTGTAGACTGTATCACAATTAAGGAACTCATATTCTTCCCCTTGAAGATTGAAACACATAAACTCATTCACTTTATTGACTATCTCAATCATTGGAGTGAGGATAGCCCTGTCATTAAAGTATTCATTTACTGTCAAGTTCTCTATAATGTTAGCATATGTAGCATGCACAATTGCATTTAGGGGATTACTTGAGTTTGTTAGAAGAACTTCTTTAGGTATTTCAATCTCAACAACACCATCAATCAATTCCCCTAAATTACCATCACCAACATCTAACAACCATTTTGAGAACCATCTCCTATTTACATTGGGGTCATTTGAAGAATTTAGTCACATATTTTTTGTCAAACGGAAAACTTTGCAATGTTGCCATAGGTGTGAAGAATTTGCATGAAATCACCACGCATAAGAATGCACTTTCATCTAAAAGGGTGATTACACTACAAAATATCCTTTAAATTTCTATCAAAAGCTTCAATGCAAAAGCGTTGCATCATAGGGGCCTTATCCCAAATAATTAACCTTGTGGTTTTAATGAGGTTTGCTAATGGTGAGTTTTGCCAAATGGAACATGTAGAAGGCTCAATAATTTGGATTGGAATTGAAAACCTAGAATGAGTTGTCCTTCCTGAAGGTAATAATGTCGCAGCAATCCCGTTGGAAGAAATGTAAGAACTATATCACCCTTTGCGTGCAATGCTAAGGCTACTGTATTCCACAAGAATGTTTTTCCAGTCCCACCATAGTGTAAATGAAGAAAAATCCACCGTAAGGCACCTGCAATGATGTCATGACTTTGTCATACACATTCCTTTGATCCTGGTTCAACTTGTTTAACATGCTTGCTGCTTGTATCTTTAAAGAAAAACGATCATAACTCAACTCTTGTACTATCATATGGTCTGTAACATCAATTGTTGTCATCTCCTTAGGTATTAGCAGACCACTAAAATCATGCAAACTTTTCCCATTTTGTCTAAGAAGGCCATCAATTCCTCAAAGTGCAGCTTGCTCTTTTTGGGACATGGGAATCTAAATACCTGAACATGATAAGAAGCAGTTAATTTGAATATATGAACTAACATAATGATGCAGTTATAACACGTTAACAATCTTAAAAAGTGGTTAATACTTATAAATTAACTAACCTGAAAGTGTTGGATCATTCCGTGGGATATAGAGTAGATCTTCTACAAGTAATTGTCAAGTTTCTTTCCAAACATAATGAGGACATTGTATAGAACCACATAAGAACATTGTCACAAATAGTTTCATTGGAGCTACGCTTGAGGCCCAAGAAGATGCTTCCTTAATAGCAGAAATATATTCCTTGTCATCATCCAAAAGGCCACATGCAAAGCATGCTTATTTGAAGGTATTGTGGATGACACCATCAACTGTTATTATTTCTTCATATGATAAAGGTCATCGCACTTGAGTTAGGAGAATGAGCAAGTAATATAACTCTTCGTTGACGGTGATACATGAGTCATTCTACCCACAGAACCTCCTCTTTGCCTTCTTTTCCATTCCCGCTTATCTTTTTGATAAACATAATGATTTGGGAACTCTAAATAGGTTAGCGTTCTAGCAAAACTGTCTATTGCATTAATTATCATCCAAGAGAGGAATTGTGACTCACACACGTGGTTTTTCCAGTAATTTAGCAACATCATCTGTACTAGAGTATATGACAAATTGCTTATTCGGGAGGTGAAAGCTTAGTCTCTCAACAATAGGATATCGATGATGGATAGCAAATCCAAAGATCCGCCAAGAAGCCTCACATGCAGACACATAATGACAGTTATAATATTGTTGAATCTCATCAATAACACCATTTGCAGATCTATGTGAGCAACTGTCAAATATTCCAAGCACAACTCGATCATTCCCTTTGCTAATATACTTGAATAAGTATTTAATAGCAGTTGATTGGTTGCACTTCTCAACATTAATATGTGCTTGAAACATATGAAATAGTTGTGGATTGTAGGGCACAACATAATGATTGTCTAACGGTATTCCCTTTAGCTCGACTGTCCTACCATCATCTTTGCGTCTGTATGTAGGGTAACCATCTTCATCCATGGTTGTATTGTTGTTGAATTTTTTTGGAAAATACTTGCTGCATTTATTATCTTTCATGCATGAAACATTACGCCTATTATTTCCGCATGAGCCATGAATCGTGAATTTCTTAACCAACTCATAGAGTAAGGGTGATGTCTCCTTGTCTGGGATTTCTGCTGAAATGACCCTGTCAATGGATGCTGGATCAACCATCTTATCCTTTAGATCCAAGAATACAAATATTTGTGCATGAAGAAGATCTCTCTTCTGGAATTCAATTATGTATATTTCCACACCTGATTATACTAAAGGATGTGCAACTTAAATTGAACAATGTGCATGCAATGGAAATATGAAGTCATCATTGCAAGTATAGTATAGGTGTACGAAAACAGAAGGCATCACGTTATGGTTCTACTCTTATGATGTAATCCCATCAGAATGCTTTGACAACACATGTAAAACATACATATTTGTCTTCATTAATGTACACTAACTCAAACACATCATAGTCTAAATCCTAACTAAGTTGATCAACATTAGAAAATACCTCCTTGTACCACAAAGAATGCCTCTGGACATTCAGCAGCATCATTGGCTAATTTTATCAACATTGGGCACAATTGCTTATATCGATTTGAGCATTATAATTTAGGATCAACCTCAATTTCCTTTTCCTTATTATCATACACCACACCATATCTTGCCTCTCTTGTTCACCTCTTTGAAATATATTTATGTGGAAGCAATTTGACATCTTGGTCATATAATATCCTTAATGCATGACAACATAAAATTCCCCATGGTTCAAATTTTTTACAAGTGCACATTATGGTAGCCTCCTCCTCCTCTCTCGATGGCACAAATGTCAATCTCCATTGTCCGTTCTTGCCAATCATTGTGATGACATAATCATATATAATTGCATCCTCATCTTCATTCATCATTTTGTCTTTTCTTTCTTTTATACAAGTGGCATCACGCAAGTCATACTCTTGTTGAAATAAGTCAAAAATTGGAGGAGTGTAAATTTGAAAAATTATTGCAGCATAGATGAACTCTTTAAAATTAACCTTGGTAGCTTTTGTCGTAAGTTGAAATCACTCTTCAATTCATTATACCGTTTTTCCGAAACAACTTGATCAAACACTTGAAAGAATTGATTAATCTTCAATTCAAGATTTGTGCAACTTTTTATAAATGAATTGATACTTTCACTAAGCTACGTGTTTCTCATACTAAGAGTCTTTGAATTCTTCATATAACATGCGGCCCATTTTTCTTTTAACTTATAAATGGACATCAACTATGAATTATCTACCACATTATATTTTGATAATAATGCTTTCCAAGATTCTTCAAATGCTACTTCTTCCTCGTAATGATACATGCACCAAGTAAATTTGCCTAAAAAATGGGAGTCATCCTTCAATAAGTTCCCAAGATGTTTCACCGCATTTCTATTAATATGAAATGTGCACAAGCTATGCTTTACATTTGGCATTACTTCTTTCAATGCTCTTGCCATTGCAGCATCTTGGTTAGTAAACTTAGTAAATGGCATTTTTTCCTTATGTGCTTCCAAAAAAGTTTCAAAAAGCCATTCAAAAGACTCAACAGTCTCATCATATAACAGAGCAGCACCAAATATCACTACTTATCTGTAATAGTTGAAACCTAAGAAAATAGCAAATGGTCTATTTTCACTATTTGTAGACTATGTAGTATCAAATGAAATTACATCCCCAAAGCAAGCATAATCTATCAGCATGCGTGCATCAGCCAAAAATACCTTAGTTATTTGTTCTTCAAAATCCAACTGATAAGCATGAAAAAATGAAGGATTTTCTATTAGTTGATGTTGGAAATAACGAAATAGATACGCAGCTTCACCATAGATCATTTCTCGTTGCCTCCTTGATTTTAAATAACTCTTTATATCTTCTTTTGTATACCCTAGATTTGTCCTCCCTCCTATATATTTACTCATTAAATTAAAAGAGGCTTTTTGCTTAATCCCAACATCTTCTGCAACCTCTAAAGCAGAGCCTTGTGCTCTTGGTAATATCCTTTGTGATGCCAACATATGAACAATTTCTTGAGGCTCTAAAAGATGATTATGGTCCAAAAAAAGTTCAGTAATCTTATACCTTCCATTCACTTTTTTAACTATAATTCTGGTTTTACACCCTATCCTTGTTTCCTATCGAGGCTTCTTAGTTTTATAATCTCTTTTATCTGGTTTTCTCACTCCCTCTTTATGACAAATATATCTATAATATGTGATAGAACCATCTTTCCTGCTCTTATTAGAGTTTTCTTTTCGAACACCAAATCCAATTCTTTTACCATAACTGACCCAATATTGCCATGCCTCTTCTATACTGTCAAATTCAAGACCAATTATAGGAGTCGGGTTTATATCCATTACGTAATGCTATAGGAGATACCCAAAAAAAAAAGACACCTGAAACATAGTAAGCAATATATATCATAAATATTATGACTTAACAAAAACTATAGGGAGAATCACTGATAAATACTTTTTTGGCAAATTAATTGATGAATGCTATAATGGAAGATCTGTTGCACATAATGGAAGATATTTTGCACACAACGGAAGATTGTTTGCGCATTTATATGGAAGATTTTTGCACACACAGAAGATGGTTTGCACAAAATGGAAGATCACTTGCACACACAGAAGATCGTTTACACGCTTGGTAGCAATCAGCAATTAATTTGCCCCAAAGGTATTTTTGGGCAATTCTCCCAAAACTATATATATATATATATATATATATTGAAAAACAGATACATAAAGAGACCAAAAGAAATGAAATCAAACTTGTTTAATTTGGAAAATAGCTAGCGGAAGTAGGAGGAACAAAGGAACACTTATCTCCATCAGCAATCATCAAAGAATTTCTTATCAGTTCAAGTAATGCAAAAACAAAGGAAAGAGAGAGGAAAGAGACGAAGGACAGAGATGATTGAAAGAATGGGCAGTTTCGTCATTTATTCCAAACATCAAAAGCCTAGATTCCCACCCCATTCCTTATCTGCCTTTTACAAGTGCTAATGGTGTTTTGTGGGTTTTGCAATTTCATATGATATTTTAATGGCATTTGCCCCCAAAAAAATGAAGGAATAAATTGAAATTAAAGTACATGGATAAGCTACTTAACATTACACTATTATCTAAACCCAGGTTCTTTAGTATCACTCTTCGCAGCTCGAACAATTATGTAGAGCCCATTTATTTAATTATCTCACTACATGCTCCGAAGAAGGAAGAAGACCTAAAGTCCTAAGCATGTTCTTTGACCCTCTTTGATTACTTTGACTCTTTTTTCTTCTCTTGACCAGAAACCTTTTTCTCTGTTCAATATAATCTAAGTGCTTTGGAAATTCAAAATGAAAACTTGTGACATTTGAATTTGATCCACTTCAAATTAAAGTACCTCTTACTTCTCAATTGCCACGGTACTAATCTAACCTTCACATTTGGACGAAGTTCCTGACTCGAACGTGAACGTTGATATATTTGGGTGTGTGCATGTATGTTTAATTTATATTGTATTAAAAAAGCGCCTCTTAAATAATGGATCATTGTTGTAAAGTCTCGTTTTGGATTAGTCGGATGCTTACATATCTAATAACAAGATTTTAAAAAAAAACCGTTGGATGTCGAGTGGTTAAAGGGTTATTAAATAAGAGCAGCTCTTAATTTCTTTCATTCTTAATTAAATTAATTATACTGGATATTTTTTCTTATTTTCTTCTATAATAAATACATATAACCCATTCGCTGGTATAAGACATTGGAGACTATTTTTTAATGATGGCTGTTATATTTTCATAATAATCATTTACTAACTTTATTTACTTCTTAATTTAAAATTTGATGGAAAATCAGTTATTCCTCATTTGTTAGAGCGCAATTAATTAAACAGAAATTACAGTTTATTTAAACAAATTAAAATTAAAATCCAAAGGTAGATCAATTAAGCGTATTACAAATAGAGCCGTCAAAACGGGCTGAGCCCATTGAGTTAGCCAAACTTATATTTTAGGTGGTGTAAAAGGAACTCAAACTTAAATAGGGGCTCAAAAATGAAAGGATCGGCTATTTTAAACCCATTTATTTTTCATTTATTAAAATGAAATACTCACCCTTATTATACATCACATCTTGCTCGGAAAAAAAAAAAAAAACTTAGGTACTTCAATTCACACACACTTGTGCTCTAATAAAAGTTTAAAGTTCAAATTTTTTATGTTAGATTGTTTAGCTCTAGCCACTTTCGATACATCTAATGACACTATATATATGATTTATTCTAAAAGTGTTTAAAGTAAAAAAAAAAAGCATTATTTTTTTGAAATATCTTTGAAAAATCATAAAAAAAATTGAAAACATCTCTATTTTTTATCCATAAGATATCAAAATGTCGTCCATTTCATATAGAATTTAATGATCCAAAGAGTCATTAAAAAATACATTTGGGAAAGTCTAAAAATAGGAGCCCAACAGAGGGGGCGGCTGCTAAGGCTGACATCCCATATCCGTCAACAACATTCAATACCACCTTTGCACGTACACATACACACATTCATTTATTCTCTCTTTCATTCATACTTCAAATACTCCACTGATGTGAATGTAATTGTGTTAAAGGTTCCATTTTTAATCGGATGACATGACGCGGCAAGTGGAGGCGCACCACTTCTGCGGCCACCTGAACGAGGAGGTGAGGCGGTGCTTGATCTTGTTAGGAATATGAATTGTAATATGTGTCAATAATTAGGTTGTTGTTTGTAGAAATTGTACACACTGTGGAGGTGTGAGTTATTGTTTTATAGGTTAGGTAGAGTCAGCGTATTACTCAATACGTCATCTGGTGCAGGGTCTATAAATATGCCCCGTGTCTTATCATTTTTCTTATGGGTGTAAATTTTGTTATATGAATAAAAAGAGAGAATCAGTTTTCTCCATTAGCTGTGTGTTTTATCCTTCAATTATTAGATCTCAATAATTCCACATGGCATCAGAGCCACACATTCCATCATGACATCGTGATCGTTAATTCAAGAAAGGTCTTCCACGGGTCTATCGCCATCATTATTTCCAGAAATTCTTTCCATGGTCCAATCATCACCATAGATTCACAAGGGCCGTATTTCCGTCCTATCTTAGATGAGGAGCCTCTGTAACTTTCAATCGCAGATCACTTTTTTTTTGGAACTCTAGTCTCTCGCCTTTCCCTGTAAGAATCATGTGTGCCAAAGATTCCAGTGGATCGTCTTCAATGGTAGACGACAAGATTCATCCCAACGCTTCCCTTCTCTCATCCATTATTTCTGCACCCATCCGACACTCAAGGCGTGTCGATTATTCAACATGTTCTTATGGGAACAGAGAACTACACTGTGTGGAGTTGAGCAATGAGGATCGCCCTTCTCGGAAAACAAAAACTCAATCTGGTAGACGGGACTTTCCGGAAAGAATCTCAAGATCCGGCACTGCATGGCCAATGGGAGAGATGCAACGTCGAGGTCCTCTCCTGGCTCCTAAATTCAATCTCCAAAGAACTGATGAATAGAGTGATTTTCTTTCAAAGTGCGCATCACGTTTGGGTCGATCTGAAGGAAAGATTTGACAAAAAGAATGGTGCCCGAATATTTTCTTTGCATCGAGATATCACCTCTCATCGTCAAGGTACTTCTTCGGTTTCTACCTATTTTTCTAAATTGAAAGAGTTATGGGAGGAGCAATCGGCTCTAGTCACACTCCTGTCCTGCACTTGCCATACGTCTTAGGCCTATGCGGATTTAATGCAAGAGCAAAAGCTCTTGCAATTTCTAATGGGATTGAACGAGTCCTATCATCAAGCCAGAGGACAGATTTTACTCATGAATCCATTACCATCTGTCAATGAAGCTTACGCGATGATTATTCAGGACAAGACTCAGAAATCAATCTCCACTGCTGAAAAAAATTTCCCTACAAAAGGGATAGCTATGGCCGCCAGGGGTCGGGGTCGGGGTCATGGTCGTGGAAGAGGGAGGGGTCATGGAGATCCCTCTATTGAATGTACTCATTGCCTCAAAAAGGGGCACTTACGAGAGAATTGCTTTCAATTGGTTGGTTATCCTCCTGGTTTTAGAGGAAACAAGTCTAAGTAACTTAAAGACTCTGGGCAATCTGTACTGGAATCGACTACTGAGCCTGAGATACAGGCCAACACTACAAGCACAGTGGCGCCTTCCTTTACACAAGAGCAATACGAGCGCCTCCTTCAATTGCTACAGAAAGACACTGAGACAACCATTCACGCCTTAACTGGTACAGGTTTGGCCATTCCTTATTCGGTTGATTTTTCTTATGCCTGCTGGATTTTAGACTCAGGGGCTACCACCCATATGGTGGGAGACCTAGCACTGTTAGACCATTATGATCGATATCATGGCCTTGTTAAGTCCATTAAAATTCCAGACGGACAAAGGGTGCCAGTTACACACATAAGATCCATTAATATAGCTCCCCACATTAAATTGAACAATGTGTTATATTCACCCAAGTTAAAATTCAACCTCATAGCAATTTCCAGGATCACTAATCAACTTGAATGCATTGCTTATTTTTATCCTAACCTTTGTGTACTGCAGGACCTTCAGGGTGGAAGGACGAAGCTGACTGGTAAGATGATAGATGGACTGTATATTCTTAGAATTCCAAAAATCTCCACATGTACTGAATCTTACACAGAAAAATGTTAGTACTTTGAAACCTGTTGATGTATGTTTATGGCATAGGCGATTAGGCCATGCACCCTTCTCTGTAATGAGACGTTTACAATTTATGATCAATGATTCTGATTCAATAAATGACAAATGCGATATATGAGTTCAGTCCAAGCAAACTAAATTTCCATTTACTTCTTCTTGTATTAAGACTAATAAATGTTTTGAACTTCTACATGTGGATATATGGGGTCCATATAAAACTCCTACTCATCAGGGATTCCAATATTTCCTTACAATCATAGATGATTATTTGAGAGCTACTTGGATATTTTTAATGAGACATAAATCAGACTCAAACACTTATATTAGAAACTTTATCACATATGCTATGACCCAATTTAATGTTAAAGTTAAAAGAATAAGAAGTGATAATGGAAGTGAATTTATGAGCCATAGTTTTAAAACGCTTGTTCAAGATAGTGGTATTATTCATGAAACTACTTGCCCATACACTCCCCGGCAGAATGGAGTAGTAGAACGCAAGCACAGAACTATTATACAGGTTACAAGGAGCCTTATGTTGCAATCCAATATTCCAGTTTAATATTGGGGTGAGTGTGTGAAGGCTGCGACTTACTTGGTCAACAGATTGCCATCCAAGATCCTTGGGTTCCAAACCTCATTTGAGAGGGTATATGGACAGCAGGCAGACATCACAAACCTTAAGGTATTTGAGTTACTTGCTTATGCAACGTATCTAAAGGTTATAGATAAGCTTCAATCTCATGCTATTCCTTGTGTATTCTTAGGGTACCCTGATAATAAGAAAGGATATATGTTGTTAGATATGAAAACTGACACTTTACTTGTAAGCCGTCATGTTAGTTTTGTAGAAAATGTGTTTCCTTTCAGGGATATCATTTCACAACAGCAAAGAGGAGTACATCCTACTTTAAAGGAAATGTTTTGGTTTGAATCAAAACCTTCCTTGATACAATTCAAGGAAATCATTAACTTAGATCGAAAGGATCATCAGCAGCCTTGTTGGAGTGAGCCGGAGACTCAAGGAGCTCCAATTCAGCACCAAAATAATCTCCCGGTTGATCTGGGACAGTCACAGCCATCCAGAGAAAGGTGAACGCCATTTGGTCCAATGATTACGTGTGTTCACTTCTGGTTTCTGAAAGTGAACATAAACTTAGGACTAAGTGCACTTATCCTATTGATAAATATCTTTCTTATGACTCTATTTCTGTTGACCATTTAGCTTTCTTGTCTACTATTGATACAGTGCATGAACCCACCACCTACAAAGAAGCCATTACAAATCCTGAGTAGGTCAAAGCAATGAAAACCGAAATGAGAGCATTGGAAGACAACCAGACATGGAAATCGTCAACCTTCCAAAAGGAAAAAGTTCAATCGGTTGTAAGTGAGTATATAAGGTTAAGTATGACTCTAATGGTAACATAGACAAATATAATGTTAGATTGGTAGCAAAAGGATATAGTCAAAGAGAAGGAATAAATTATCATGAAACTTTTTCACCAGTAGTCAAAATGTTTACTGTTAGATTGGTACTTAAGTTGGCTGCCCTTAATTCATGGAATCTTTATCAAATGGACGTACATAATGCTTTCCTGCAGGGAGACCTCCATAAAGAGATATACATGAAAATACATCAAGGTTTTGAGGGTAAGGGGAAGCATATGGTATGTAGATTAAAGAAATCTCTCTATGGGCTTAAGCAAGCTTCCCATCAGTGGAATAGAAAGCTTTCTCATGCTCATGTAGAGGGTGGTTTTGTTCAAAGCAAAAGTGATTATTCATTGTTTAGACTGAACTGTCATGATGGTATAGTATTGATCTTGGTATATGTTGATGATCTATTAATTACAGGTAGTTCTGAAAATGGAATTACATATTCTAAAAATCTGTTACATAGTAATTTTAAAATTAAACATTTGGGGCATATGAAATATTTTCTTGGAATAGAAGTTGCTAAATCTGAAACTGGTATAGTTTTGTCACAACAAAAAATTGTTTTGGACCTCTTATCTGAAGCAGAGATGAGTGGATGTAAGCCACTTAGTGTACCAATGCCACAGAACTTGAAATTGATACCCTTTCGAAAAGGAAAGGATAAAAATCAGGATCTTTGTAAAAATCCAGAGAGATATCACCTTATGGTTGGTAAATTGATTTATTTGACAATGACTAGACCTGACATAAGTTTTTGTGTGCAGACATTAAGTCAATTTCTGCAAACACCAACCAAGGTGCACATGGTAGCTGCTAGGAATGTAGTGAGGTATCTCAAAGGAACTGCTGGGCTTGGTATACACTTAAGTTGCAAAGGGACTCTTCAGCTGGAATGTTTTTGTGATTTAGATTGGGCATCCTATGGAATCACAAGGCGTTCTATATCAGGATATCTGCTGAAATTTGGTGGTTCACTGGTAATGTGGAAGACAAAGAAACAGAGTATTGTTTCAAAGTCCTCTGCAGAGGTAGAATACAGGGCGCTTAGTATGGCTACCTCTGAAATAGTTTGGGTACTCAGTTTGCTTCGAGATCTGCAAATACCACAAAAGGAACCAATACCTGTGTATTGCGATAGTGTTGCAGCGATACACATAGCAGCAAACCCAATCTTTCATGAAAGAACCAAGCACATCGAGGTTGACTGCCATTTCATACGTGAGAAGTGGCAAGAGAAGATGACTGACCTTAAGCATGTTAGATCTGCTGATCAAGAAGCTAATTTGTTGACAAAATCTGTATTAGGAGATATACAACGCAAGTTATTGTGCAAGTTAGGAGCTATTAACATATTTTCACCTCCAACTTGAGGGGGAGTGTTAGAAATATGAATTGTAATGTGTTAATAATTAGGTTGTTGTTTGTAGAAATTGTACACACTGTGGAGGTGTGAGTTATTGTTTTATAGGTTAGGTAGAGTCAGCGTATTACTCAATACGTCATCTGGTGCAGGGTCTATAAATATGCCCCGTGTCTTATCATTTTTCTTATGGATGTAAATTTTGTTATATGAATAAAAAGAGAGAATCAGTTTTCTTCATTAGCTGTGCGTTTTATCCTTCAATTATTAGATCTCAATAATTCCACAGATCTTCGAGGGGCCTGAGAAGACGAGCAAGCTGATAGGAGTGGAGTATATGATACCGGAGCACCGGTTCTTGACGCTACCGGACGACGAGAAGAAGCTCTGGCACACTCACCTCCTTGAGGTCTAGGGCGCCATACTCTTCATGCCCAGACTTCCACGACCAATCGAGCTTCAGGAAATGGAAACTGTGAGTAAGACTTCTGGCAAAACCTACCATTTTTGGCAAGTTGATAAGGGCCACCCTCTCCCGTTTGGCCTCCCTCACCTCATGATGGCCTTCACCAGAGACGGCCAGATTGATCAAGACCTCCTCCAAAGTGCCCTCCTACTTTACAAACACTACTCACTGTTTAATTTTTTCCCCAAATATATATATATATATATATTTGTACCCACCTACTCATTCACATGGTTGGATTAATTACTGCAGATGCTGGGAAGCGTTTTGGGGTTGATTGCAAGAAAGAGAGAGGGGAAAGAGAGTACATAGCAGGGCCTGCACATGGAGTTCATCCACTGGCAAATGCAGGAGGGAAGGGCCTTAAGACTGTTGAGGGAGGTCCCTTTGTGCCCTGAGGATTCTCTTCCACCCGGTGCCGCCAGGGTCTTTGGATGAATTAATATATCTCTCAATCACTACATATCTATATCTATATACATACATACATACATACATACATACATACATACATACATACATACATACATACATACATACATATATATATAACAATGCCAGACACTTGTGTGAATGTTCATGCATGTCCCATATTAAATGGGTCTCCTCTGCTCTCAGTTAAACTGATATGCACTTATATATCTGATGATCACTCCCGTTAAAAAGCTTCCTCTCTGTACATTATTGTTCAAATGAACTTATTTATTAATAGTTAATGATCATCAGATCATCTGTTTATATATCAGAACGATTTGTGTATTATTGGAGGTGGTGGCCTCCTAAGCTTAGTTGCTTGCTCGAATGAATAAGCAATCTGAATCAGTGTTGGTTCTGAGCCTCTCAAACCAGAAAAGCAAATTCCAATTGGCTGGCCCTCATTGTAGCCTGCAGGCACAGTAATTCCTGGATACCCTCCAATGGCAAGTACCTTAGCAAAATCAAAACCAGAGGTCACCACTGCGTCTAGTTTATTCGCCTTCATAACTTTCTCTATTCCATTCTTGGACAAATAAGCCATAATTGCTATTGCTTCTTCTTCTTTCTTCCCAATTCCATTTGTCTTTTCAGCTGCCAACATAATGTCTTGGCCATACTTATCAGTTTTCTCCTGCAATTTCTGCAAATTAGACTCAAGCGACTACTATATATTATATATAGTAAGAAGAAAATACATGTGCTTACCAAGTCTGGGTGTTTGTTGTTGAAGTGAATCACATCTGCTAAGGTTTTCACTGGAGAATGAATTAAAGCTTTAAGGTATGACTTCAAGGCTATTTTAAATTCAGCATACAATGCAGCGTATTCATATCCCGCATCTTCGATTATTTCAACGTTATCTATCTTCAAATTGTCAATCAGTACTGCCCCTTGCTGCCTATATAATTGTGTGATTCCAAGTGTTAGCAACTTGTTGCAGCAATCCATTATAGCATGGTTTAAGCCATGCATGGTATACATATATAGTTTTCATTACCTTAGTGTCTTTAGGTGTTGCTCATAAGTTTGCTGCAGAGAAGAACCGTCAAACTTGTAGTAGTATCTCACTATCCCCAGCCTTTTACCTTTTAGACCATCTTTTCTCAGAAACTGAGCATATCCACCTTTTGGGACATATTTTGATGCTTTAATTGTTGCCTTATCCCTAGCATCAACGCCTGCAATGGCTTCAAGAACATATGCAGCATCTGAGACAGTCCTGCAAATAGGCCTGCACCATCCCACAACAATATTGCACACTTGTTAAAGGCATTCCCGCATTCAAAATCTTTTCTATATCAGAAAATCCTATTGCACAATAATATAATTAGTTTTAACATTTGACTAAATAAATGGCAACAGATCTATTTACTTGATTAAATGACTTGTTTCAAGAACATTGAGACATGTTTGTGAAACTTGTTGAAATTAACTTACCCTACTGTGTCTTGTCTTTGGGAGATTGGAACTACCCCATCTCTACTAGTGAGACCAACAGTAGGTTTGATTCCCACTAGAGAGTTATAAGTAGAAGGACATAAAATGGAGCCAGAAGTCTCAGTACCAAGAGACACTGCCACAAGATTTGCCGCTACTGATATTGCAGATCCGCTACTAGACCCACAAGGATCACCCCTTGTGTATGGATTCTGCAGTATTAAACACCATACATAATAGAAGCATCAATTTTTGTTATGGTGCTCTGCTTCAGCAATATTCAAATGTTAAAAAATGGACACAATCTTCAGAAAAGTTAAGACCTTTAGTCACTTTGACATGTATTATACTGAAGTCAACCAAACAGACATGGAATAAGGGAAAAAAGAGAAGTAGGTGATCACCTTGCCTTGTCCGCCTCTAGCACTCCAACCGGCGGGTAAACTATTTCCCCTGAAATAAGACCACTCACTTAAGGTAGCCTTCCCTAAGATAATAGCCCCAGCTTTTCTCAACTTGGAGACCACCCCTGCGTCTCTAGGCACCACAGAGCCCAGAAGTGCATATGACCCAGCTGTTGTGTTCATCTGATCCTTGGTTGCAATGTTATCCTTCACCAGAATTGGGATTCCATGCAATTTTGGCAGAGGACGACGTCCTGCACCACGTCGTTCTTGGTCGGCCCTATCAGCTTGGGCCAGCGCATCAGGATTGACCTCCAACACGCCCTTAAGAATGGGGTTGAGCTTGTGGATTTGTTGAATGTAGAACTCAACGAGCTTCCTGGAGGTAAGGTGGTTTCTGTGGAAGGCAATTTGGAGATCGTTCGCAGTGGCTTCTCTTATATTTGAGAAGGAGAGAGGCTTGCTCTTTGTGGTTATGGAGAGAAGAAGGAGGAGGAGGAGGAGGAAAGGGAAGATCAGAGAGTGGCTAAGCTCTGAATGAGACGCCATGAGAGAGTGAGTGAAGGAGAGTTAGCAGTAGCAGTTAAATCATGGTACGTTTGGCGGATATTCACGCGTGGTAGGGTAGTGCAGGGTGGGAGCCACAGCATGTAGCTCCAACAGCGCCTACAGGGTTATTAGTGTCTGTGTCGAATGAATGACTACGCTCTTTAGTAATGTACCTATTAATCATCTCAAAGTTGATAAAAATAATATCTAAGCAGGGTTAAAAATAATATTCTACAAGTTGATGTTGATCGAAGGGGTCCAATTTGTAACACTTTTGTTTAGTTGTAATATTTTATAATAAACAGCACGATGCAGGGAGATTGAAAACTGCTTTTTTTTTTTTTTGGGATAAAAAATAGTTCTTTTTATAATAAACAGCATGATGCTGGTAGTTAAGTGTGTGTTTGTCATCACTTATTTTTAGATAATAAGTCTTTATTACGTGATCTGAGATAAAACTCCTCTCACATACTTGCCTCTTATACCGTGAATCACGATTTATAAACACTTATTGTCTAAAAATAAACTATTCCAAACATACACTAGATGTTAGCCTCAAAACTCAAAAGTGTACCATTTCTTGAAAAATCTAAAATTCATCCCACAAAGGTTATTAGAAAAGCTAACCAACATAAAATATCAACATAAAGTTTGTTAATATCGAATGATAATATTAAAAAAAAAAATTATTAAGAAACCTTGCATGTATAAAAATAAAATAGAGTTTAGAATGTATTTGTTTGGGATAGTTTAATTTTAGTTTATAAATAATTTTAAATCGTGATTTACAGTATATAAAGACGAGGTAAATATGTGAAAGAAGTTTTATCTTATCTTATATGAAAAACACTTATAAATAAAAAATAAGTTATCTCAAACGCAAATACAAGAAAAATCGAATGTTCTTTTTTCCCCTAATTTCTGGTACGGTCAACAAAAGCCTAGGTCTAAATAGCCATAACGGACGAAAAATAGTGGCAAGGATTCTGCTTTTAAATGATAAAAGGAGAATACGAGGCAGTGGGTAGGGGCCACGACACGGAGAAGATAATGCCATGTGATTTAGAAGTGACATTATCATGGACGGATAAGTTATAAGATAAGAAACACATTAGGATTGGTAAGTTTAATGGCCATGTTTCGTTATTGGTTGCTTACCACGTGGGTTTACTTTGGGTATAATTAATACTCCCATCTGTCTTAAATATAAGATAAAGTTGATTTTTTTAGAGAGATTAAAGAAGCTAATTTAATTATTTTAGAGAGATTAAAGAAGCTAATTAGTTTGGGTATAATTAATACTCCCATCAGTCCTAAATATAAGATAAAGTTGATTTTTTTAGAGAGATTAAAGAAGCTAATTTAATTATTTTAGAGTATTTACATTTTTATTTTGTTCTCCAAACTAATTAGTTTGACTAATAAATTGATATATAATCTAAATATATACAACATATGATATGATTAAGTAACTTATTTAACTTCCTTAATCTCCTAAAAAGATCAACTATATCTTATATTTAGGACAGAAGGGACTAGCAAACTAATGTTAATATGCCGATCATTAATTACTAATGTTAATATAATAGTATGAATTAATACTTATCAGGCTTTATAATTCAACTGACACCAAACACCTTCTCTCAAACTTTCTTAAACATGAGGTGCATAATAGATGCCTAAGTTATGACAAAAAAAAATATCACTTTGGATTCTAAACATAGGACCTAGTTTATAATGTATACTATAACAAGAATTATATTTAAGATCAGAGGAGTATTAATTGATACTTTCTTAAAAGGAATTCTATTAGAGATATACCTCACAGTAAAGAATCAGTTCCACTGTAAAATATTTGTGAGTTGTAACTCTTTTATTAAACAAATTTTCATCCCTGTGAAGCTCACATGTTTATATGTTAGTGCGTGTGTATGAATCTCTAGATTTGCTTTAAATGATCATTGGGCATTTACTTGCACTTCTTAACCATTGGATTCAGATTCTTGGTAAACAATGACTACAACGTACAAATTCTGAGAAAGTGGCAAGTGATGACGACAACATACAACCACAACAACAAACTTAGTTGTTTTAATCTAAGCTTATAGCTTATGTAGGCGTGTTGGTGGCCTCCTAATCTTAGTAGCTTGTTCAAATGAATAAGCAATCTCAATAAGCTTTGGCTCTGAGCCTCTCAACCCTGCAAAGCAAATCCCAAATGGTTCGTCCTTGTTGTACCCTGCAGGCACAATAATTCCAGGATAACCTCCAATGGCAAGTACAGGACTAAAATTTGAACGAGGGATCGCCACTGCATCTAGTTTATTCTTTTTCATAAGTTTCTCAAATCCATTCTTAGACAACCTTGTCATGTTTGATAATGCTTTGCTTTCTATTTTCCCCATTCCATTTGTCTTCTCAGCGTTCACCATAAGCTCCTGATCATACACATCAAGCTTCTCCTGCAATTTTCTCAACACTGTCAAATGCCTTACCAAAACGTTTATTTTCACTATATCACTTTAAATTTGGTGTCTATGTGTCAAGTTGTAACTAAGCTACAGCTCAAACAGGTTATATATCAAACATGCAGCTTACTTACCAATTTTGCATGTTTCTTGTTGAAGGTAATTACATCTGCTAAGGTTCTCACTGGGGAAGCAACCAGGTTTTTAAGGTATGAGTTTAGGGATAGTTTGAATTCAATTGTCATTGCAATGCCTTCACTTGAATCAGTGAAGAGTTCTTGAATGTTATCTATCACCAGATTGTCAACCAAAATAGCGCCCCGTTGCCTAAAATATGAATCAAAGTGTTAATAGCTTACCATAACTGATTGGAGCAATTTATAATACTACTTTCTGTCCTTAATATATGATCTAATTTGTAATTCAAATTTCAATATATACCTTAGTGTTTTCAGGTGTTGCTCAAATGTTTTCTGCAGGAAAATATCATTGCCAAAATTGTAGAAAAGCCTCACTATTCCAACTCTCTTTCCTTTTAGCCCATCTATTCTCAGAAACTGAGCATATCCTCCTTTTGGGACATATTTTGATGCTTCAATGGTTGCCTTATCCCTAATGTCCTTGCCTGCAATGGCTTCCAGAACATATGCAGCATCTGATACAGTCCTGCAAATTGGTCTGCAACATTCCCCACCATTGTATACATTGTAATTTGTGCAAGAACCATCAAGACTTGTTTTATGAAGATCAAAGGAAACATGTTTAATGTATCACTTGAGTTTGACTTACCCAACAGTGTCTTGTCTGGGTGTGATGGGAACTACTCCATCTCTACTAGTGAGACCAACGGTTGGTTTTATGCCAACTACAGAGTTAGAATTGGAAGGACATAAAATGGATCCATCAGTCTCAGTACCAAGAGACACGGTCACGAGATTTGCTGCAACTGATATTGCAGATCCGCTACTTGACCCACAAGGATCACCCATTGTGTACGGATTCTGCAGTAAACACAACACATGGAGGTATTAAGTATTAACAGAAAAATTATGTATCTTGTTATGGTCTAATTAATAGAAGAAACACAACACCCCTAACCAATTCTTATAAGCCCAATTGATGACCCTTCATGGTCCAAGACCATTCTAAAATAGGGCGAATTCATGATATGTCTCTTGTGAAACTCATCCAGACATACCAGTACAAACATGTGCATGTATGTAATATGAAGGACACTGGTCCTAAGCAGACTGTATATATCACTGTAAGTAGAGGAAATTAAAGGAAGAGAACGTGAAAGTGATTCACCTTGCCTTTTCCACCCCTAGCACTCCAACCAGAGGGTATATTATTTCCCCTAAAATAAGACCACTCGCTTAAGGTAGCCTTCCCTAAGATTATAGCCCCAGCTTTCCTCAACTTTGAGATCACCCCTGCGTCTCTAGGCACCACTGACCCCAAAAGCGCGTAGGACCCAGCTGTTGTGTTCATCTTATCCTTGGTGGCAATGTTATCCTTCACCAGAATTGGGATTCCATGCAATTTTGGCAGAGGACGATGTCCTGCACGACGTCGTTCTTGGTCAGCCCTATCAGCTTGGGCGAGGGCATCAGGATTGAGCTCCAACACGCCCTTGAGAACAGGGTTGAGCTTGTGGATTTGTTGAATGTAGAACTCAACGAGCTGCCTGGAGGTAAGTTGGTTTCTGTGGAAGGCAAGTTGGAGATAGCTCACAGTGGTTTCTGGTATATCTGAGAAGGAGAGAGGCTTGCCTTGTGTGGTTATAATGGAGAGAAGAAGGAAAGGGAATATCAAAGAGAGGCTAAGCGCTGAGGAATGGGAAGCCATGAGAGAGTGAAATGAAATTTGGAAGCTTTGGGAGGAGGGAGAGGGAACTAGCATATATAAAATTCCAAGGTCATAAAAGCGTTTCACCATTTGCCATTTGCTTTCTATTTTCTACTACACACCAGCTTTCCCACGAGACACAATTCTTCCCCCTGGTCACGTTCGTTTCCTTCCATTGTCATTTTGCTAAGGTGCTCTGTTTTATTATAACTTGTCATATGCTTAGTTCTCTTTTACTGTATTGTTTTGTTTTTATCCAACCTACACTTTTTTACTTTTTAATTTAAAGCCTACTTTTGACTTTAATCACCTAAACAAAAAGCTACTACTCTTGCATTTTATACTCAGATCGTCCACCGCCCTATGAAAATGGAATCTCTATGTTGGCCTTTTAGCATTTTTATATACTCCTCTCCTATATTTATAAAGAAGAAAGAATGTTGTTTTAATCCCTTTTTTTGTGTGCTAAGCAATGTTGTTTTAATCCCATTTATAAATCAATCATTAAATTTTTTTAAATAAATATACAATTTTACCTTTTATGTAATGGAAGTAAGATAATTATTTAATACTTTCTTTTATGTTCACTATATGAAAAACGGGGTAGTGGCGAGAAAAAGATAACTCAAATCAAAGAGAGGGGTAAGCAAATACGCGTTACGAGACTATAGGCTATCGTTTATTGAAAAAAAATTGCCAATGGGCATTGTTAGCTTTTTTTATTTTTATTTATTTATTTTTTTTTTTTGCTTGAAGGAACATATGAAATTGGTAGTGATGGAAGCGTTTATTATTGGTCAAAAAAATCATGTTTGAAAAATTAACTATTTATTTTTCTTTGCATAAAATTTGCAGAGTTTTGATACTTTATATACCTAAAAATATATCAGGTCTTTTGGCTAATAAAATTTCTAAATAAGAATTTTCACCAATTTTCTATTTGTTCACTGTTCATTTCATATGGAATGAAAAACATATAATAGAGAGAAAGGAAACTATACTGACACTTTCTCCGAAATCGTCATCAACTTTGTCTGATGCTTTCACACATATTTCCTAGGTGTCGTGCTGGTAAAAAAGAAAAAAGAAATAAATTAGTAAATTGTAATATAACTATCTTTTCCAAAAGAACAAAAAATAAAATGAAAATGATTCTAAATTCTTTTGTTTATTTGAAGATTGATATATATGAGAGTGGTGGGTATAAACATTGAGCAATGTTCACACTGGCAGCCCCACCAAGAGCGGAAGTTACGAAAATAAATAGGCAGCCAGGGAAGTTCATGATGATTACGCGTGCAAGTTCTTTTGTAAAAAGTAAAACTTTGGAAAATTTCATGTTATGCATGTTACTTATTTATTTGGTCGAAATGTTATGCATCTTATTAAAGATATAAATATAATTAAGTCCTAAAAGTTACTTATGCCCACTATAATTACACCTCCTCTTGATTTATAGCATGTATCTTCACCTGTAGAGATATGAAATTGAACAACTGATTGTTTTCTTCGTAAAATATATTAATTATATTTAATATGTAAGAGGAAGGAAGTAAATAGTACTAAATCATATGTCAGGCTGTTGTATATATTCTTCAGACTGTTCATTTCAACACTATTTATGTTGTCCAAATATTATTACTTCTGTTCATGTTAATATTAGTAAAAAAGTAATATGCAAATTTGTTATTTTGATAAGTTTATGTGTCTATCATGGTAAGTTATATATTAGTTAGAGTATGTAACTATTTTGACAAGTTATACATTGACAAATGTATGTACCTATTTTGACAAGTTTATGTGTCTATAATGATAAGTTATACATTGACAAGTGTATGTGCCTATTTTAAAAAGTTATACATTGGTGGTATGTGCCTATTTTGACAGGCCTATGTGCCTATAATGACAAGTTATATATTGACAAGTGTATGTACATATTTTGACAAGTTTACATGCCTATAACGACAAGTCAAAAAGTAGTCATTAACAAGGCTCATCTATATTAACTATTGACATTTTTCAGTACAATTTAAAACAGTTCCTGTTAACAAGTGAACGTGACTATACTGACAAATCATAAAGTGGCTATAGGCAAGGCCCATCTATGTTAACTATTGCCATTTTTCAGTACAATTTAAAACAGCTCCCATTGATAAGTGAACGTGACTATATTGACAAGTCATAAAATGATCATCGACAATCTCATTTATGTTAACTAAAACAGTTTTCATTAGCAAGTGAATATGCCTATATTGACAAGTCCTAAAGTGTCGATTGACAAGTACCAAAAGTTAGTCATATAGCTTAATATCATATAATATCCAAATATCAATTATTAAAAGTAAAAGAATAATTTCATATTTAAAATTTATATGCATGAGGTTACTAAGGTCTTTTTGATAGGAAAATCTATAATGGGAATTTTTTGTCATTTTTTTTATCTTTGGGACTAAGGGCGCTTTTCGCAATAAAAAATGGGAGGGAGTGATGATTGTTTCTCTGCTTTGAATGTTGGCTTGGTGGGGACCAAGGAATGATTACGCTTTAATATGAAGTGACACGACAACGTTGCCCAAACAAAAGACGGAATCATCAGCCATGGATGAACCATAGGATAAGATAATTAGATAAGACGCACTTGGGAATTGGGAAGCCATAATAAGATAAGGCCATGTGGATTTACTTTGATTATTAAATGGATTTTGATAATTTTTCATTTACACGTTGACCACCTGCCAAAAGAAAAATGACATTAAGGCCTTAATTAAAAAAATATATTAAAAAAATCCCAAAATTTATTAACCGTAGCTCCTTCATGTATCATTAATAAGATATAGGACTTTTAGGATATCATGTCCTTTAATTGAAATCTTGGTATCATTTTCAAAAAAAGAAAGAAAGAAAGAAAGAAAGAAAGAAAGAAAGAAACAATGTGAATGCTTGCTAAAGCTGGGAATTGGGATCTGGGCTTTGGTTTTTTTTCCTTCTTCCTCTTGTTTAACTACCATTTAGTGCCTGGATTTATCGTCTAAAATAGAGATAAATATATCATTGATATGATTCTTTTTTTTCATTTACAAAACGGAAATGCTTAAGCTCATTTTAAGGGTATGAATGTAAGTATGATTTATCAAGTTCCTGTCACTTAGCCTCAGCATGTTTGTCTTCTCTTTATGTTTTTTATACCATTTAGAGTAATAAAAAATTATAAAAGCTAAACAGTCAAGTACTAATAGAAGGGGGAAATAATTTATAATTTAAAGTAACGATATCAGACCCCATTGGTGACCACAAAGCCGAATGACATTTATTGAATTGTGAAGCATAACTAAAGAAAGTGGGAGCATTGATCAAGAGCAATAATGACGATGATGATAATTTAATGCATTCATATCCACTTTAATTTGAACTTTTTTAAAAAAATATTAAACTATTAAGGATTAAGTACAAAAATCCCAACGAATTTTTTCTAGAAGTGCATCCACCACCCTAATTTTTTTTAATGCAAAAATAATCATAAACTCCTAAAAAGAGAACAAAAGTGACACAACCATTAAAACTAATTGATGTCCATCTACTACAGTGTGAGAGTACCAAATTACGTGTGTGTTTGGATCAATGATTAATAATTGGGCTTTATTCAATTCGACTTTTGGTGAAAGTTAAATTGTGTATTGTGATTTATGTTTGGATTGACGGTTGTATAAATGATTTTTGTAAAAGTGAAACTTGTTTGGATTGACTTAAGCACAAGTAACTTTTGTGATAATAGTATGAGAGAGTGGGTGGAAAAATATTTAAAGAATCAAGTAAATATTTAAAAATTACTTTAAGATATTAGATGCTACTGTAAAAATATTTTAGAGTAGGTGAAAATCAATAAATTAGTATTCTAAGTTTTGGGTGTTCTTCACTACTTAAAAAAAATACATTAAAGGTAAAATTGTAGTCAATCTCCTAAAATTGGGTACAACTGAAAAATTATTTTAAAGAGCTAAAATCACCAAAAAAATATTTTAAATTAATTTTTGGAGCTGAAAAAGTACATTAAGAGTAAAATTGTAATAAGTTTAATAACACACTAGGTACAATTGGAAAAATATTTTAAGGGGTTAAAAACACACAAAAAAATATTTTAAAGTAATTTTTGGAGTTGAAAAAGTACATTAAAGGTAAAATTGTAAACAGCCTAATAACACATTGGATACAATTAAAAAAATATTTTAAGGGGTTAAAAACACCAAAAAAATATTTTAAGGGGTTAAAAACACTCAAAAAATATTTTTTGAATGGGTAAAATTGCAATAAGTCTGATAGCACACTAAGTAATGAGTAAAACTAGAAAATATTTTAAGGGGTTAAAAACACTAAAAAAATATTTTTTGATACTACATACTATTTAACAAACATTTTATAGGAAAAACTAATATCATATAACTAATTTCTAGACAACCCAATCTAATATAAAATACCATTAGCTTTTAACAAAAGCTTTATTCTCTAGCTTCTTCCAATTGAGCTTTCACTAATTGTGCTTTGGCAAAAGTTCAATTGCCAATTGACCTCTCCAAACACTCAAAATTTGAGTTTTCAATTGGTAATCAAGCTTATGGTATTCAATTGGGCTTAAAGGGAT
The DNA here is from genome assembly GCA_963855925.1 of Inga laurina. NCBI lineage: Eukaryota > Viridiplantae > Streptophyta > Magnoliopsida > Fabales > Fabaceae > Inga > Inga laurina. The sequence continues at coordinate 62,066,133 of OY979709.1, forward strand.
CCCCAAACACACACTATCTCTAGCACAAAAGTACCCCACACACTAAAAAAAAGGGAGTCTCCCTCTGTGAAAATCAGGAACCAGTTTTGGATAGGCATCGAGAGTTAGTCTAGATCTGGATTAAATTATTCGCTCAATGTGTGGTAGGCGGCTTGTGTAATTTAATATTCATATTGTTGTTGTTAGTTAGTGTGGTTTAGCACGGAATCAACTCATTTTATGTGATTTTACTTATTTTTATTAGGGAGAATTTCAGTTAGCCCCTAGGATTTTATTTCAGTCAACCCTAAAACGATAAAATCTAAAACTTCACTTTACTCATTGAATCAAAATGAAATTAAGTTTTGTGGGTGAAAAGACAATGATACCCTTCCTTTATGTTTTTAAAAGAGCATTTTATAAGACAAATAAATTGATTCAAAAGAAATCAAGAAGTTAGCAAGAACATTTTGACCATTTAGAAAATAAATAATAGCATTTACAAGATAAATGAAGATATTTATAAGACAAATAAAGGGATTTAAAAGAACCCATAGAGTTAAAAATATTTTGATAATCTACAAGACAAAATTAACGGTCAAAATTTTGATCATATATGTTATTTTTGTTAATGTGTAAATTTTGATCAACTAATGATTAAAATTAACTGGGATAACGGTCAAAATAAAATTATTCTTTTTTCAATACTACTAGGAAAAAATTGCCCTCAGAGAAAACTTCAAGAACAAAATTATCCTTTAACCTTTTAAGAAAGAGGATGAAAAATGGGAGGCACATGTGCATCAGCTAAGAGTACACACGCATGTTCCCTGGTCCTGAGGGCATAAAGTGGGAAGGTTGAACATGCTCTTCCAATTCAATATATTCAATTCAAAGTACTTTCTTAATTTCTTTAGAATATTCACATATGTTATTAATTGTGCACAATTAGAATATTCAAACTTGTCACATATACACAACCTCATGCCGTGACCTTGTTATTACTATTAATTAATAACAAATTATACTAATTGTGCATGCATACAATACAAGGAAGGTAACACTAATGAAAACACATTTTTATTATTTTAACTTTTTTGTTTTTGTGTAGAGAGTAGAGAATGGATTAAGAATTTTTTTTTGTTGGACAAATTAAATGATCGAGACGTGAATGAATTTAAGGCTTGTTATACTTGGAACCAAGAATATCATAATCAAATCAAAATCAAATAGCAAAAGCCTCAAGAGCCAAAATAATGGACCCCGCAGGTATAGTAAAAAAAAACGTTGTATTTAATTTAAGTTTATTTTTTTATTCTAAAATTTTCATAAATGTTACTCCTTCGGTCCTAAATATAGAACATAATTTGTAGCGCAATTTTGCACTACAAAATTGTGTTCTAAATTTAGGGCTGGAGGTAGTATTGTAGATCTCAAAAATGGCTTGGTCGTTGTATTTTTATTTGTGTCATAAGTTTAATAAATAAATATATGAACACTTCACCGCTTGAATGACACTGGTGTATGTTCATGTCTCCACGGATCTGAAAAATAAAAATTATATATAGTATCCAGCAGTGATATAAATATTTCTTTCGGATTGAAACATATGATTAATTATATCAGAATTTATAATTTAACAAGTATTGCTACTTGTGCGTTTGCACGAGGAAATTTTTTTATAGCATTTTGAGATTCCAAATCTTTTGTAAATAGAGAAGGATAGTTTATGGATATGTAATAATTATTATATAATTTAATCTTTATGTGTGGGCTTTTTATTATTATATGCACAATAAAAAATATTTATTTGTAATCATCATAAATCATGTAATTATTTTATAATCATCTATTTTAAATAACCATAAATTTTTATACTTAAAAGCCCAAATGTATTGCCTGTCAATATGATCTTCTTTGACTTTTCCTTAGCACTGTTATTTTTCAATCAAATTGCAAAAAAGATAATTAAATAAGGGATTCTAAATTAAATCATAAATGTGTATTTGACCAAAAAATATATTCAAATGTGTATTTTTCCAATAAAATATAATAGACAAAAATTTTAATCCCCACAAATCAAGGATTAGGGAGTTATTATAAATCCACCTAAACATATATGAATATCTTTTTTATCAGAATTTATAATTTAATTGTCTGGTCAAATTCTGCTGCCTTAGTTAAAATTAAAATACTAAAAACCTAAGAAATGCCTTCTTATTCACTTAACGTTTTTTTTTTGGCCATGAAATCAGTTAAGAAATATCGATTATTTAAATTTGAAAACTTTTTGGGGTTTATGTTTCTTTTTCATGTGGAATTGTGATGGGTATCGGATTTAAATTAGCCAAATCATATATTTTAAAGTCACACTTAAGGTGAACTTTTTGCTTAATTAATGAAGTAGTATTATACTCCGTCCAACCCTCTAAGACCTAAATTACATAGGGCCCTCCAGCAACATCTTTTTAAACCCAAAAAAAAAAAGGAAAAATTCCATTAAAATATCACATGAAATTGTAAAACCTATAAAACACCGTTAACACTTCTAAAAGACAGATCAAGGATGAGGTGAGAATCTGAGTTTTTGATATTTGGGATAAATAATGAAACTTCCCCTTCCTTTCAATGGGCGCAGGGCCTATCCATCGAACCTCCATTTACACAAAACTCTGCGTTTTGTTTCATTAAAAAAAAAATTTCCCAGCCTCTCTTCTCACAGCATTTGCGTGCAATCACAGCTTCCATTCAACAATTTTGTTTTGGCAACCGTCATCACTGTTCCCCCTTCACCCATCGTTCTATTATGTGTCGTCGTCGTCACCCCCTAGTGGTTATGTTCGGAGTGCTCGATCTGCATAGTCATCTAAGAGAGGAGGTAAGGTTCCATGTTCTATTACTCACAGTATTCATAATATGTCCATATGAAATAGTGAAGCAAGAAATAATAATGGCTGCCTTTATAACATGAAAACCAGTTGCACGTTGAGGGCTTCGTTTTTCTTCTCGTTCTTAGGTGATAGAGGTGAAACCAAGCAAGTGATATTATATTGACATCTTTTATTGACAAAAATTGATCTCATGGATAAGAGTACCGATGCATTGTTGCTGTGAGTAGGTTATATTTTTTAAATCTATTATAACAACTTGTAATGCATGCCTTGTTGAATTGATTATAATTCATTCTACTATCAGAAAGGTTGCTTAATATAATGTTTCACAATGCCCTGTTGATGTTAAATTAGTGATACTAATATAATGCTTTGTTGAATTGGTGATACTTTATGCTGGGAATGTGATGTTTCTTAATATTATTTCTGCACAATAAAAAGGCAAAAACATAGAGCTTTGGCTCATAGCAATGTTGCAAAATCTAGTTATAATGATCTCTTTTATTGGCATGAATACTTGAACTGTTTTTATAATTGCAGAGTAAAAGGAAAATTTTATAGATGAGCCACGTGACTAATAAGGGAGCAACCATAATATAGTAAATACTATACAATTATCTTAAAGGGTTAAGGTGCAAAAATACTCATGAACTTTTCTCAAAAGTGCATCCAACACCATAAAATTTTTTTAGGTACAAAAATACCCATGAACTTCTCAAAATGGGGCAAAAATGTCAAACCGTTAATTGGTACAAACGTCCGTTTTGTGGGACCCACAATTTTATTTTTTGAGGTGCGAAAATACCCATGAACTTTTCTAAAAAGTGCACCAAACACCATAAACTTTTGAAAAGTTCATGGGCATTTTTGCACCCAGAAAAAATTTTATGGTGTTGGGTGCACTTTTTAGAAAAGTTCATAGGTATTTTTGCACCTCAAAAAATAAAATTGTGGGTCCCACAAAACGGACGTTTGTACCAATTAACGGTTTGACATTTTTGCCCCATTTTGAGAAGTTCATGGGTATTTTTGCACCTAAAAAAAGTTTATGGTGTGGGATGCACTTTTGAGAAAATTTCATGGGTATTTTTGCACCTTAACCCTATCTTAAAATCCCAAGAGCTCCCATGAGGTAAAAAGGAAGCACAAAAGGAAGAGATGAATGGCAGCAGCCTGAACAAGAATAGCAGCAGCAGCATGAACGAGATGACTTCATTTGGGAGGGTCTATGTTCATTTGTGAACTTGTATTTACATCATATTTTATATGCAAACAATTTAATGTGATGATATGTAATAAAAATTTAAGCATATTTGTTATTAAAATTTTTATTTGAATAAAATTGCCTCAATATAATTTCAATATATTTTCAGGTGATGATATGATTTACCTTTTGTAAATACTTAACTGAATTGCAATGCTTCAAGTGACTTCACATTATAGTCTGATGAAGCCTATAAGCGTAAAAAATAAAATGACAATATCATGATATGTTTGAAATAAAGTGCTCAAGAACTTGAAATAGTAGCCTCACCATGATTAGTGTTGTAAATGCCATTTGACCTAATTGTTGTGAATTTGAGATTAGTGGACTTTGTTGCATTGGCATTGGTATATGTGACACATGGAGGCTATATTGCATGGGCATTAGTGTCCTTAACATAGCATGACCATGTTGCACTGGTACAACTGTATTTGACATGAAGAGACCATGTTGCACTGGTAATGATCTAAGTATGTCATGTTGCACCAGAGTTGACGAGCTGGATACTCCCAATGTATTTTAAGTTTTCTACAACAATATCAATAAAATCTCATTAGAAAACATGATGTCATTTACTTAAAAAAAATCATTGTAAAAATTGTATACCTTTAAACATTGTGAAGGCTTGTTGATAGTTTTATTTGATGTTCTACATTTCTTTCTTTTCTGACTAGGGTTGTCAACCTAGCTCTTACCGATCTTTTTGCGTTCTCTCTTATTGAATCCAATGCCTTCACCATCATTCTTACCAACATCATCAACACCACCTCCACCATCAACACCATCTAGTATGTACTTAGTAAGAATTTCAGACACTTTCTTACTGAATTCTAGCATCGATTGATGAACCATAGAGAATACCTCTGGACATTCAGAAACATCATTGGCTAATTTTATCAACATTGGGCACAATTGCTTATATCGATTTGAGCATTCTAATTTAGGATGAACCTCAATTTCCTTTCCCTTATTATCATAATTCATACACCACACCATATCTTGCTTCTCTTGTCCATCTCTTTGAAATATATTTATATGGATGTAATTTGACATTTTGGTCATATAATATCCTCAATGCATGACAACATAAAATTCCCCATTGTTCAAATTTTTTACAAGTGCACATTATGGTAGCCTCCTCCTCCTCTCTCGATGGCACAAATGTCAATCTCCATTATCCATTCTTGCCATTCATTGTGATGACATAATAATATATAATTTCATCCTCATCTTCATTCATCATTTTGTCTTTTCTTTCTTTTATACAAGTGGCATCACTCAAGTCATACTCTTATTGAAGTAAGTCAAAAATTGGAGGAGTATAAATTTGAAAAAGTTGTTGCAGCATAGATGAACTCTTCAAAATTAACCTTGGTAGCTTTTGTCGTGAGTTGAAATCACTCTGCAATTCATTATACCATTTTTCCGCAACAACCTAATCAAACACTTGAAAGAATTTATTAATCTTCAATTCAGGATTTGTGTAATTTTTTATAAATGAATTGATACTTTCACTAAGCTACGTGCTTCTTATACCAAGAGTCTTTGAATTCTTCATATAACATGCCGCCCATTTTTCTTTTAACTCATAAATGGACATCAACCATGGATTATCTTCCACATTATATTTTGATAATAATGCTTTCCAAGATTCTTCAAATGCTACTTCTTCCTCGCAATAATACATGCACCAAGTAAATTTGCCTAAAAAATGGAAGTCATCCTTCAATAAGTTCCCAGGATGTTTCACCGCATTTCTATTAATATGAAATATGCACAAGCCATGCTTTACATTTGGCATTACTTCTTTCAAGGCTCATGCCATTGCGACATCTTGGTCAGTAAATATAGTAAATGGCATTTTTTCCTTATGTGCTTCCAAAAAAGTTTCAAAAAGCCATTCAAAAGACTCAACAATCTCATCATATAACAGAGCAGCACCAAATATCACTACTTCTCTATAATGATTGAAACATGAGAAAATAGCAAGTGGTCTATTTTCACTATTTGTAAAGTATATAGTATCAAATGAAATTACATCCCCAAAGCAAGCATAATCTATCAGCATGCATGCATCAGCCTAAAATACATTAGTTATTTGTTCTTCAGAATCCAGCTAATAAGCATGAAAAAAACAAAGGATTTTCTGTTAGTTGATGTTGGAAATAATGAAATAGATACGCAGCTTCACCATAGATCATTTCTCATTGCCTCCTTGATTTTAAATAACTCTTTATATCTTCTTTTGTATACCCTAGATTTGTCCTCCCTCCTGTATAGGGAGAATTGCTGATAAATAATTTTTTGACAAATTAATTGTTGAATGCTATAATTGAAGATCTGTTGCACATAATCGAAGATATTTTGCACACAACGGAATATTGTTTACACATTTATATGAAAGATTTTTGCACACACGGAAGATGATTTGCACAAAGCGGAAGATCGCTTGCATACATGGAAGATTGTTTGCACGCTTGGTAGCAATCAGTAATTAATTTAACTCAAAGATATTTTTGGGCAATTCTCCCAAAACTATATATATATATATATATATATATATATATATATATATATATATATATATATATATATATATATATATATATCAAAAAACAGATACATAAAGAGATCAAAAGAAATGAAATCAAACTTGTTTAATTTGGAAAATAGCTAGCGGAAGGAACCAAATAAAAAATTTTCCATGGAACCCATTTTTTATTTTCTATGTTAAACGATCATAACAAGCAACCAATAAAAAATTGAAAAGTGAGGGTTAGAAACTAATTAAATATAGAGATACTTAAATGATGAAGAACTCGTTGTACTAAAGTAAAAACCACCTAAGAGTTTTTTCTGAGGATATATTCAATCACACACCTTCAACTTGCAAAGTTTTAAAGGCAAAATGAAGAATTTCCCTCTCTATTAAAGGAAATTAATTTTCCATAAAGTTCTGCAGAGTTTTTGGAGGCAAAACATACTATTTCCCGTGCTAAATGGAAAGCTATGAGGGCACTCAGACACTGTGAGAAGAGAGGCTAGGGATTTTTTTTAATGAAACAAAACGCAGCATTTTGTGTAAATAGAGGCTCAATGGAGAGGCCCCGCGCCCCCTTTCAATCATCTCCCTCCTCTCGCCTCCTTCCTTTCTCTTTCCTTTGTTTTTGTATCACTGGAACTGATAAGAATTTTTTTGATTATTGCTGATGGAGATAAGAGTTCCTTTGTTCCTCCTACTTCTATAGAGCAAGCTGATGAGATGACAAGAAAGGAGCTTCTAAGCTTATTGGAACACGACAATGCCAAGTACCCGCTTGATGAGAAAGTTAATAAGGATAGAAAAAAAAAAGAAGTCAAGTGTGCTACAAATGGGTCTGTTGTTGTCCCTCTGATTAAAGATTTTGAGGAAGATGAAACATCAAAAATTATTGTTTTGCAATTTCATGTGTATTGTAGTTGCTGTCATACAGAGTTTGTTTTTTTGTAAATGCCAATATTGTATTTGTCATTACCATCACTACTTTTGTTAATCGTAACAATTTATTGTAAGTAATGTATATGGGAAGGACATGTTCTTTGAGCTGAATGACTTGTATGCATTAGGTTTAGTGAAATGAGTAATGTTCACAAGCCATTTGACCATTTGAATGATAGTTGTTGTCATGAACATTTCTGGTTTTTTGTCAACGTCATCACTTCACTTGTTATTACCATTACTAAACTTGTCAATATCATTAACAAAATTAATCAATACATTGACTCATTTTGTCAGTACATAACGATTTTGTCAAAACCATTACAGTTTTTGTTAAAATCATTAATGTTTTAGTCAATCTTATTACTCAGTTAGTCATAGCCCAAAACTCTTGGCCAATTCTTTCATATATTTGTTAGTACTTATTGATTTTGTCAAAACCATTATAATTTTTGTCAAAAATATTATTATTTTAGTCAATCTCATTATTCAATTGGTTATATTGTCTCATCATGTGGTATTTTAATGATGAGAAAATTCCATTAAAATTTCATGATGTTTTTGACAAAACCAATTGAGTAATGATTATGACTAAAATAGTAATGTTTTTAACAAAATCAATAAATATTGACGAAATATGTGAAATGATTAGCCAAGAGTTGTTAGCTTAGCTATGACCAATTGAATAATGAGATTGATTAAAATAGTAATGGTTTTGACAAAATTTATAATGATTTTGACAAAATCGATACATACTGACAAAATATGTGAAATGATTAGCTAAGAGTTTTGGGCTATAACCAATTGAGTAATGAGATTGACTAAAACAGTAATGTTTTTGACAAAAATCGTAATGGTTTTGATAAAATCAATAAGTGCTGATAAAATGTATGAAAGGATTGACTAAGAGTTTTGAACTATGACTATGTGAGTAATGAAATTGACTTTAACATTAATAATTTTGACAAAATTGTTATGTACTGACAAAATAAGTCAATGCGTTGACTAATTTTATTAAAGATATTGACAAGCTTAGTAATAGTAATGACAAGTGAAGCAATGGCGTTGGCAAAAAATAAGAAATGTTCATGACAACAATTATCTACACCTAATGCATACAAGTCATCCAGCCCAAAGAACATGTCTTTCCCATATACATTACTCACAATAAATTATCACCATTAACAAAAGTAGTAATGATAATGACAAATACAATATTGGCATTTACAAAAAAATCAGACTCTATATGACAGCAACTATAATACACATGAGATTGTAAAACAGTAATTTTTGATATTTCATCTTCCTCAAAATCTTCAATCATAGGGACAACAACAGACCCATTTGCAATAAGCTTGGCTCCTTTTTTTTTTCTATCCTTATTAACTTTCTCATCAAGTGGGTACTTGCCATTATCGTGTTCCAGTAAGTTTAGAAGCTCCTTTCTTGTTATCTCATCAGCTTGCTTGATAGAAGTAGGAGGAACAAAGGAACGCTTATCTCCATCAGCAATCATCAAAGAATTTCTTATCAGCTCCAGTGATGCAGAAACAAAGGAAAAAGAGAGGAAAGAGACAAGAAAAAGACGGAGGAGGGAAATGATTGAAAAGACTGGGCAGTTTCGTCATTTATTCCAAACATCAAAAGCCTAGATTCCCCTCCCCATTCCTTATCTGTCTTTTACAAGTGCTAACGGTGTTTTGTGGGTTTTACAATTTCATATGATATTTTAATGGCATTTGCCCCAAAAAAAAATGAAGGAATAAAATTTTTTTTTGGCCAAAATGAAGGAATAAATTGAAATTAAAGTACATGGACAAGCTAGTTAACATTACACTATTATCTAAACCCAGGTTCTTTAGTATCACTCTTCGCAGCTCGAACAATTATGTAGAGCCCAGTTATTTAATTATCTCAATACATGCTCCGAAGAAGGAAGAAGACCTAAAGTCCTAAGCATGTTCTTTGACCCTCTTCGATTACTTTGAATCCTTTTTTCTTCTCTTGACCAGAAACCTTTTTCTCTGTTCAATATAATCTAAGTGCTTTGGAAATTCAAAATGAAAACTTGTGACATTTGAATTTGATCCGCTTCAAATCAAAGTACCTCTAACCTTCCCATTTGGACGAAGTTCCTGGCTCGAACGTGACGTTGATATATTTGGGTGTGTGCATGTATGTTTAATTTATATTGTATTAAAAAAGCGCCTCTTAATTGGATCATGGCCGTAAAGTCTCGTTTTGGTTTTGGATGTCGAGTGACCCAAAGGTTATTAAATAAAATAAAAGTACCTCTTAATTTCTTTCATTCTTAATTAAATCAATTATACTGGATATTTTTTCTTATTTTCTTCTATATTAAATACATATAACCCATTTGTTGGTATAAGACATTGAAGAGTATTTTTTAACGATGGCTGTTATATTTTCATAATCATTTACTAACTTTATTTACTTCTTAATTTAAAATTTTGATGAAATATCACTTATTCCTCATTTGTTAGAGAGCAATTAATTAAACAGGAATTACAGTTTATTTAAACAAATTAAAATTAAAAACCAAAGGTAGATCAATTAAGTGTGTTACAAATAGAGCCGTCAAAATAGGCTGAGCCCATTGAGTTAGCCCGTTTAAGTAGAGGACCAAACTTGTATTTTAGGTGGTATAAAAGGAACTCAGGCTTAAACGGGGGCTTAAAAATAAAAGAACCGACTTTTTTAATCTCGTCTATTTTTCATTTATTAAAATAAAATACTCACTCTTATTATACAACACCTCTTGCTTGAAAAAAAAAAAAAAAACTTAGGTACTTCAATTCACACACACCTGTGCTCTAATAAAAGTTTAAAGATCAAATTTGATGTTAGATTGTTTAGCTCTAGCCACTTTCGATACATCTAATGACCCTATATACATGATTTATTATGACCCTATATACATAATTTATTCTGACTCATGCATCACTGTATCGAACTTCTGAAAGCAAAAGGGCATAGTATTTTTCCTAAAACAATATAATTTTAGTCTAACTTTTCTTTTTTTAAAGACTTTCTCAAATTAATTTTTAAACTAAATAATATATATTATCAGAAAGAAAATTTAGTAGTCATAACGCAGAAATTTTTAAGACAATATAAAAATTTTTGAGTTTTGGTTAACAATATATTATTTTTGGTCCTTAATATAAGAACAATTATCTTTTTTAAATGATTAAGGAAACTAAATAAGTTACTTAACCATAACATATATTATGTATCATTAGATTATAGGGTATATTGATTTGTAAGTAACACTAATTAGCTTGGAAAAAAAGCAATAAATAAAAATATTTTAATATAATTTGTTTAGTTGTTTTAATCATTCTAAAAAAAAAAGTTAGCTAGCCCTTGTATTTAGAATTGGAAGTAGTATGTTGAATGATTGAGTGCTTGTTGATGGTTTGATCTATCTAAGCTGCATTTTCCTGCCGCCCTCCCCTGTAAGCAAAGCGCATGAGAAACAGTGAAATCACACCAGGTTTATTTAATTAAATGCAAACACAAATTAAAAATTTCATATAAGTCAGGTGGGTTAAAATCCTAATTAATTTTTTTTTTTGCTTAAGTGCGGGTAGTAAGACTGCGTAAATACATCTAACCCTTCCTAAACCTTACATGGAACGTTACAATGCTAGTTGTTTACCAAAAACTGGATCTGAATATATGTGGGCGTAGTGCATGTTTGGATAGATTATGGTTTAATTTTTGTGAATCCCAGAATTTGAGGGAGAAAAGGCACGTAAGCAGATAGCCTCCGCCACGCGTGAAATTGCATGCAATCCCAATGCCATCACCTCCTCCTATCTCCGAACACCTTACCCTCTCCATGCAATAATCAATTATCAAACCCACCTATTAAGTGCCTGTTTGGATTAGCAGTGAAAAATGAATTTTTTTTTTTTGTAGATGGGTTTTTAACAAAGTCATATAAAAAAAATTAGATTATAGATGTGATTTATGTTTTGATTGGTGGTGGCAGAAATGACTTTTTTCCTAAAGAAACTGACATTTTGGGTTTCTGCTAAGAAACCACTTTTGGGTTAAAAGCTTAATGACTTCCAACATGAACCCAAACACCACCTTAAACCAAAAACAGCTTTTTCAGTTGGAAAAATGGCTTTTTTTCTTGCCACTGTGATCCCAAACAGACCCTAATTAATCTCATCACTCACAGTATCAGTTTCAACATGGCAGCTTCCAACAACGACTCAAAAGTCCCCGGCGAACCCACAGGCACCGGAACCTCCCTCCTCGAGGCTGCTGCTTCTGCCATCCAAAGCCTCGCCCCCGTCAACAGTATTCACCACCACCTTTGCTCGTACATATATATATATATATATATTCATTTATTCTCTCTTTCATTCATGCTTCAAATATTCCACTGATGTGAATGTAACTGTGTTGAAGGTTCCATTTTTACGCTGATGACATGACGCGGCAAGTGGAGGCGCACCACTTCTGCGGCCACCTGAACGAGGAGGTGAGGCAGTCTGAGAAGACGAGCAAGCTGATAGGGGTGGAGTATATGATACCGTAGCACCTGTTCTTGACGCTGCCGGACGACGAGAAGAAGCTCTGGCACACTCACCTCTTTGAGATCAAGGGCTCCATACTCTTCATGCCCAGACTTCCACAACCAATCGAGCTCAGGAAATGGAAACTGTGAGTAAGACTTGTGTGGCAGAACCTACCATTTTTGGCAAGTCGATAAGGGCCACCCTCTCCCGTTTGGCCTCCCTCACCTCATGATGTCCTTCACCAGAGACGGCCAGATCGATCAAGACCTCCTCCAAAGTACCCTCCTACCTTACAAAAACTACTCACTGTTTAATTTTCCCCCCATATATATATGTATATATATTTGTACCCACCTACTCATTCACATGGTTGGATTAATTACTGCAGATGCTGGGGAGCGTTTTGGGGTTTCAAGAAAGAGAGAGAGAGAGAGAGAGAGGAAAGAGAGTACATAGCAGGGCCGGCACATGGAGTTCATCCACTGGCAAATGCAGGAGGCCGGGAAGGGCCTTAAGAATGAGTTGAGGGAGGTCCCTTTGAGCCCCGAGGATTCTCTTCCACCTGGTGCCGCCAGGGTCTTTGGATGAATTAATATATCTCTCAATAACTACATATCTATATATATAACAATGCCAGACACTTGTGTGAATGTTCATGCATGTCCCATATTAAATGGGTCTCCTCTGCCCTCAGTTAAACTGATATGCACTTATTACTCCCTCTTATCTAAAATATAGGATACTTTAATTATATTACGGAAAATAAAAAATGATAGTTAAGTTATTTAATATATCTTAAAATATAACTTTTTTTCACTTTTATCTTTATTAAAAAATTTGTTTAATTACATTAGGAGTGTTACTTTAGAGAAAGGGGGATATAATCAGTGGAGCAAAGTTGGAAAGTGAGTATTAATTATAGGGACAAAAAAAAAAAGAAAAAAAACATTAATTATACATAAAGTAATTTATATTATGAACCATGCATTTCTTATAGAAGTGCCCTATATTGTGGACGAGAGGGATTATATATTGTACCATTGCCAAATTTTCAAAGTTAATTTTTTCACTTTTCATAATTTGTTAATTTTTTTTGTTAAATATCACAAAAGCTGCTTATGCAAAAATTAAACCAAATACCTTTTTACTTTTATAAAAACACTTATCTAATCGTCATTTCAAAGATTAATCATTTTACTTAATATTACTTTTTTTTAATCTTAAGATTCCATAAGTCAAAGTAAAAATACATCACTTTTCCCACCGTTATTCCAAACAGAATCTATATTTTGGCCTAAGAAAGTATGTGATTTGCAGGAGACCAATGGATAGAAGAATGGATTTAGTAATGTACATTGGATAAAAAAAGAAGTGAAAGAATACTTCTGAGGTTTTCTTTTCAGGCGTGATTTAACTCCACGATTTTTTTCCAATATTTTATCTTTTGACATAACTACAACATAATTAAAAAGTATTCCCAACATTTTTTCAAGATAATTTTTCTATTCAAATTATTTTACACCAATAAATAAAAATCTCAAATTTTAATTTTTTGTAAATTTAAAAAGTATTCCTCTATTTTGAAATTAAAATTTTGATGGAAAAAATTTAATTCTAAATTTATAAAATATATATTTTTTATAATTAGACTTAAAATATATGCTGTGACCTTGTTAACTTTTTATCAAATTGGACTAATTATGTTTATACCATTATATGTACATACAATTCCTGTAAAAAAATCTATGGACATATTATCTTTAAATTAATTATTATGTTACTGGTTATTTCGACTATTTAAATCATGATCCGTTGACCTTTTCGGATTGATGTCACGTCTTTCTTTTAAAATATTGCTTAAATCAGTTCAATAATCTATTTTGATGTTATAAGCTAATTAATTAGAAAAAGCTTGCACTATTGTTCATGTCTCCACGGATTTGGAATATATATATATATATATATAGTATCCAGCAGTGATATAAATATTTCTGTCGGATTGAAACATATGATTAATTATATCAGAATTTATAATTGGACAAGTATTGCTATCTTTGCGTTGCAGGAGAAAATTTTTGTATAACATTTTGAGAATCCGAATCTTCTACAAATAGAGAATGATAGTTGATGGATATATAATATTAATTTATTATATAATTTAGTATTTATGTGTGGGCTTTTTATTATTGTATGCATAATAAGCAATGTTTATTTGTAATCATAATAAATTATGTAATTATTTTATAATCATATATTTTAAATGACCCATAAATTTTTATACTTAAAAGCCTAAATGTATTGCCTGTCAATATGATTTTCTTTGACTTTTCCTTAGCACTATTATTTTTCAATCAAATTGGAAAAAAGATAATTAAATAAGGGATTCTAAATTAAATCATAAATGTGTATTTGACCAAAAAATATATTCAAATGTGTATTTTTCCAATAAAATATAATAGACAACAATTTTAATCCCCACAAATCAAGAATTTGGGAGTTATTATAAATCCACCCAAACATCTGTGCATATCTTTTTTATCAGAATTTATAATTTAATTTTCTGGTCAAATTCTGCTGCCTTAGTTAAAAATTAAAATTAAAATACTAAAAACCTAAGAAATGCCTTCTTATTCACTTAACATTTTTTTTGGGGCCATGAAATCACTTAAGAAATATCGATTATTTAAATTTGAAAACTTTTTGGGGTTTATGTTTCTTTTTCATGCGGAATTGTGATGGGTATCGGATTTAAATTAGCCAAATCATATATTTTAAAGTCACACTTAAGGTGAACTTTATGCTTAATTAATGAAGTAGTATTATACTGCGTCCAACCCTCTAAGACCTAAATTATAAAGGGGCCCTCCAGCAACATCTTTTCAACCCCAAAAAAAAAAGTGAAAATTCAATTAAAATACCATATGAAATTGTAAAACTTACAAAACACCATTAACACTTACAAAAGACAGATAAAGGATGGGATGAGAATCTAGGTTTTTGATATTTGGAATAAATGACGAAATTACCCCTTTTTTTCAATCATTTCCTTCATCTCATCTCTTTCCTCTCTCTTTCCTTTGTTTATGCATCACTGGAATTGATAAAAAATTTTTTGATTATTGCTGATGGAGGTAAGAGTTTCTTTGTTCCTCCTACTTCTATCGGGTAAGCTGATGAGATGACAAGAAAGGAGCTTCTAAGCTTACTGGAACATGACAATGCCAAGTACTCACTTGATAAGAAAGTTAATAAGGATAGGAAAAAAAAGAGCCAAGTGTGCTGCAAATGGGCTTGTTGTTGTCCCTCTGATTGAAGGTTTTGAGGAAGATGAAACATAAAAAATTGATGTTTTGTAATGTTATGTGTATTGCAGTTGCTGTCATACAGAGTCTGAGGTTTTGTAAATTGCAAAAAAGTAATTTTTGACGTTTCATCTTCCTCAAAATCTTCAATAAGAGGGACAACAGCAGACCCATTTGCAGCACGCTTGGCTCTCTTTTTTCCTATCCTTATTAACTTTCTCATCAAGTGGGTACTTGGCATTGTCGTGTTCCAGTAAGCTTAGAAGCTCCTTTTCTATCATCTCGTCAGCTTGCTCGATAGAAGTAGAGGGAACAAAGGAACTCTTATCTCCATCAGTAATAAACAAAGAATTTCTTATCAGTTCCAATGATGCAGAAACAAAAGAAAGAGACAAGAGGACAGAGAGAGAGATAAAGACGGAGGAGGCAGATGATTGAAAAGAAGGGGCGGTTTTGTCATTTATCCCGAACATAAAAAACTCAGATTCCCACCCCATCCCTTATCTATTTATTACAAGTGTTAATGGTGTTTTGTGTGTTTTACAATTTCATGTTGTATTTTAATGGATTTTTTTTTTTTTAAAAATGAAGGAATAGATTGAAATAAAAGTACATGGATAAGCTAGTTAACATTACACTATTATCTAAACCCAGCTTCTTTAGTATCACTCTTCGCAGCCCAAACAATTATTTAGAGCCCATTTATTTAATTATCTCAATACATGCTCCGAAGAAGGAAGAAGACCTAAAGTCCTAAGCATGTTCTTCGACCCTCTTTGATTACTTTGACTCTTTTTTTCTTCTCTTGACCAGAAACCTTTTTCTTTTTTCAATATAATCTAAGTGCTTTTGAAATTCAGAATGAAAACTTGTGACATTTGAATTTGATCCACTTCAAATCAAAGGACCTCTTACTTCTCAATTGCCTCAGTACTGGTCTAACCTTCACATTTGGACGAAGTTCCTCAATGGAACGTGACGTTGATATATTTGAGTGTGTGCATGTATGTTTAATTTATATTGTATTAAAAAAGCGCCTCTTAAATAATGGATCATTGTTGTAAAGTCTCGTTTTGGATTAGTCGGATGCTTACATGTCTAATAACAAGATTTAAAAAATAAAACCGTTGGATGTCGAGTGGTTAAAGGATTATTAAATAAGAGTACCTCTTAATTTCTTTCATTCTTAATTAAATTAATTATACTGGATATTTTTTCTTATTTTCTTCTATAATAAATACATATAACCCATTTGCTAGTATAAGACATTGAAGAGTATTTTTTAATGATAGCTGTTATATTTTCATAATAATCATTTACTTACTTTATTTACTTCTTAATTTAAAATTTGATGAAAAATCAGTTATTCCTCATTTGTTAGAGCGTAATTAATTAAACAAAAATTACAGTTTATTTAAACAAATTCAAATTAAAATCCAAAGGCAGATCAATTAAGCGTATTATAAATAGAGCCGTCAAAACGTGCTGAGCCCATTGAGTTAGCCAAACTTATATTTTAGGTGGTGTAAAAGGAACTCGAACTTAAACAGGGACTCAAAAATAAAAGAATAGGCTATTTTAAACTCATTTATTTTTCATTTATTAAAATGAAATACTCACCCTTGTCATACAACACATCTTGCTCGGGAAAAAAAAACTTAGGTACTTAAATTCACACACATTTGTGCTCTAATAAAAGTTTAAAGTTCAAACTTTTGATGTTAGATTGTTTAGCTCTAGCCACTTTCGATACATCTAATGACACTATATATATGATTTATTCTAAAAGTGCTTAAAGTAAAATATAAGCCCAGCAGAGGGGCAGCTGCTAAGGCTGACATCCCAGATCCGTCAACAACATTCACCACCACCTTTGCGCGTGTACACACATATTCATTTATTCTCTCTTTCATTCATACTTCGAATATTCCACTGATGTGAACGTAACTGTGTTGAAGGTTCCATTTTTACGCGGATGACATGACGCGGCAAGTGGAGGCGCACCACTTCTGCGGCAACCTGAACGAGGAGGTGAGGCAGTGTCTGATCTTCGAGGGGCCTGAGAAGACGAGCAAGCTGATAGGAGTGGAGTATATGATACCGGAGCACCGGTTCTTGACGCTACCGGACGACGAGAAGAAGCTCTGGCACACTCACTTCTTTGAGGTCAAGGGCGCCATACTCTTCATGCCCAGACTTCCACGACCAATCGAGCTTCAGGAAATGGAAACTCTGAGTAAGACTTCTGGCTAAACCTACCATTTTTGGCAAGTCGATAAGGGCCACCCTCTCCCGTTTGGCCTCCCTCACCTCATGATGGCCTTCACCAGAGACGGCCAGATTGATCAAGAAAGAGAGAGAGGAAAGAGAGTACATAGCAGGGCCTGCACATGGAGTTCATCCACTGGCAACTGCAGGAGGGAAGGGCCTTAAGACTGTGTTGAAGGAAGTCCCTTTGAGCCCTGAGGATTCTCTTCCACCTGGTGCCGCCAGGGTCTTTGGATGAATTAATATATCTCTCAATCACTACATATCTATATCTATATACATACATACATACATATATATATATATATATAACAATGCCAGACACTTGTGTGAATGTTCATGCATGTCCCATATTAAATGGGTCTCCTCTGCTCTCAGTTAAACTGATATGCACTTATATATCTGATGATCACTCCTGTTAAAAAGCTTCCTCTCTGTACATTATTGTTCAAATGAACTTATTTATTAATAGTCAATGATCATCAGATCATCTGTTTATATATCAGAACGATTTGTGTATTATTGGAGGTGGTGGCCTCCTAAGCTTAGTTGCTTGCTCGAATGAATAAGCAATCTGAATCAGTGTTGGTTCTGAGCCTCTCAAACCAGAAAAGCAAATTCCAATTGGCTGGCCCTCGTTGTAGCCTGCAGGCACAGTAATTCCTGGATACCCTCCAATGGCAAGTACAGTAGCAAAATCAGAACCAGAGGTCACCACTGCGTCTAGTTTATTCGCCTTCATAACTTTCTCTATTCCATTCTTGGACAAATATGCCATAATTGCTATTGCTTCTTCTTCTTTCTTCCCAATTCCATTTGTCTTTTCAGCTGCCAACATAATGTCTTGGTCATACTTATCAGTTTCCTCCTGCAATTTCTGCAAATTAGACTCAAGCGACTACTATATATTATATATAGTAAAAAGAAAATACATGTGCCTACCAAGTCTGGGTGTTTGTTGTTGAAGCGAATCACATCTGCTAAGGTTTTCACTGGAGAATGAATTAAAACTTTAAGGTATGACTTCAAGGCTATTTTAAATTCAGCATGCAATGCAGGGTTTTCATATCTCGCATCTTCGATTATTTCAACGTTATCTATCTTCAAATTGTCAATCAGTACTGCCCCTTGCTGCCTATATAATTGTGTGATTCCAAGTGTTAGCAACTTGTTGCAGCAATCCATTATAGCATGGTTTAAGCCATGCATGGTATACATATATAGTTTTCATTACCTTAGTGTCTTTAGGTGTTGCTCATAAGTTTGCTGCAGAGAAGAACCGTCAAACTTGTAGTAGTATCTCACTATCCCCAGCCTTTTACCTTTTAGACCATCTTTTCTCAGAAACTGAGCATATCCACCTTTTGGGACATATTTTGATGCTTTAATTGTTGCCTTATCCCTAGCGTCAACGCCAGCAATGGCTTCAAGAACATATGCAGCATCTGAGACAGTCCTGCAAATAGGCCTGCACCGTCCCACAACAATATTGCACACTTGTTAAAGGCATTCCCACATTCAAAATCTTTTCTATATCAGAAAATTCTATTGCACAATAATATAATTAGTTTTAACATTGGACTAAATAAATGGCAACAGATCTATTTACTTGATGAAATTACTTGTTTCAAGAACATTGAGACATGTTTGTGAAACTTGTTGAAATTAACTTACCCTACTGTGTCTTGTCTCTGGGAGATTGGAACTACCCCATCTCTACTAGTGAGACCAACAGTAGGTTTGATTCCCACTACAGAGTTATAAGTAGAAGGACATAAAATGGAGCCAGAAGTCTCAGTACCAAGAGACACTGCGACAAGATTTGCTGCTACTGATATTGCAGATCCGCTACTGGACCCACAAGGATCACCCCCTGTGTATGGATTCTGCAGTATTAAACACCATACATAATAGAAGCATCAATTTTTGTTGTGGTGCTCTGCTTCAGCAATATTCAAATGTTAAAAAATGGACACAGTCTTCAGAAAAGTAAAGACCTTTAGTCACTTTGACATGTATTATACTGAAGACAACCAAACAAACATGGAATAAGGGAAAAAAAGAGAAGTAGGTGATCACCTTGCCTTGTCCACCTCTAGCACTCCAACCATCGGGTAAACTAATTCCCCTGAAATAAGACCACTCGCTTAAGGTAGCCTTGCCTAAGATGATAGCCCCAGCTTTTCTCAACTTGGAGACCACCCCTGCGTCTCTAGGCACTACAGAGCCCAGAAGTGCATATGACCCAGCTGTTGTGTTCATCTGATCCTTGGTTGCAGTGT